>JAJNNV010000054.1:0-275942 GCA_022544895.1 Biscogniauxia sp. FL1348 | reverse complement strand
TTAAAGCGGTTATTAACTTTTTTAATGTTTTTAAAAAGCTTATAATAAATTTAAAAAACTTTTTAATATAAATTTTAAAATAAATAAATATAATTTAACGCTATTATAACTTGTTATTATTTTTTTATTGCTTTTTTAACGTTTTTATACGCTTTTTAAACTGTTTATTTTAATTAGCTTTAAAAGTTTTTATTTTATAGCGTAATTTTTTATTTTTAATAAAAAAAATATCGTTTTAAAGCTACTATTTAATATTTATTTTATTATAAATATTTTTTTTTACTTAATTAATTATTTTAAAAATAAAAACGTTAATTAAAACTTTTATTTAAAATTAAAAGTTTTTAATAGCTTTTTTAAAATATTAATTTACGTTTTTTAACTATTAATTATATTATAAAAGCCGATTTAATAATATTAATTATAATAATATTATATTTTTAATGTTTTTTTCGTTAAAAACACTTTTTATAAGTTATTAAGTTTAAAAACCCGTTTTAATTAATTTATTAGCTTTAAAATATTAAAAAAATAACTACAAGCTGTAAATTTTTTAAAAATTAATAAAAACTTTATAATTTAACGAAAAAATATTATTATAAAAGCTTTAAATAATTTTATTACATTTTAAAATATAACTTATATATTAAATACAGTAATTTATTAAATAATATATATATTTAAAATAATAAGTTTACATGCAAAATTTAAAATACTGTTTAAATAAATACGTGAAATAATTTCCTTAACAACTAGTTATCCTACTTACCACACAGGTGCTAATCCCGATTAAATGGCCGCAACCTCCAGCGCCCACACTATCTACATATAAAAACGAAGTCTCCTTTTTTTAAGGGGGGAGGGCGGGGAAGGGGGTCATTTACTACATAATTATTAAATAACCTACTACCTCGCTTCTTCGACTTTAATTCTTTCTCTTTCTCTCTCATCTTTCCCCCCCGCTCTCCTTTTAAATATATATATATACCTAGGCAAGTAGGTAGGTATATATGTGTATATAAACTGATATATTGCAATCCACCATAAGTACAATCGAGGCCCCCCCCTCCTCCCCCTTTTTTTTGCGTTATGTACCTACATTAATGTTTTAAGTACCTACCTATGCATGCACATAGTAAAGACCACAAGCGGCTGTGGTTCGCAACCAATAGATGATCACTTATCCTGCATGCAAAATTAAAAGGGGGGATAGGAGACATAATAGCACCTCACAACCGCCAATCTCATCACACAAGGACAACCATATTCTTCAAGGCCTCGATATCGATAATAACAATTCTTTAATTCTGCCTCTGCTAATCAGGCCACACATACACGCACACGCACGCACACACGCACATAGGTAAGGGGGCTGGCTGGTATAGTATCCACCGCCTATCCCATCCCATTTCTACTTCAACCCCCCTCATCCACTTCTTATTCGACTTCTTACTTTCACGTGCTTGTCGTTTCCTTTATATACAGCAAAAACCCTGTCTCTTTCTCTCGTGTTTCCTTTACTTCATAACATGCTTGTCTGGTAGTAAGAACAAAAAACCCCCTCGATCATAGCCTAACCTATATAATAGTTTTTTTCTTTCTTCTTTTACTCGTCCATCACGGATGCAAACTTGTCCAGCATAGACTGTTGGATAGCCTCGTACTATAGAACAATATCAAGTCAGTCAAAAGGTCTATGCATTCAAAATGTGTCTCTGGGGAAAAAGACGTACCTTCTTGGTAACCACATCCTCGCCCTCGCTTGGGACCTCGAACTTCAGACTCCGCAGCTGCGCCTGGAGATCACTAGTCGCCTCGCGGACCTTGGCCCAGCTCTGGCCTTGGGCAACGGCCTTCTGTGCTTCATCGTGGAAGCCCATCATGAGCTTCATCATCCATTCTGTCTTCCAGATGGGGCAGAACTGGTCGTAGTCCGAGTAGCCGTTCTGCTGCAGGAAGTCCTCCTTGAGTAGCGTGGCCAGGTCGAGCGTGATCTTGTCCGGGTCCGATAGCGCCGACTTTCCGACCAGCTGGACGACCTGGTCCAGCTCTTCCGAGTCGGACAGCAGCTGCTTAATTTGGTCGCGAAGCCGCGGGAATTCGGGGTAATCCTTCTCGTACCACTTGTCTAGCGTCGTGGTGTATTTGCTATACGACACAGCCGTGTTGATCGAAGGGAAATGCTTTCGCTGAGCAAGCTTCTTGTCGAGACCCCAGAAAACTTGCACGATACCCAGCGTGGAACTGGTGACGGGATCCGAGAAATCACCACCGGGAGGACTGACGGCACCAACGATGCTGACACTGCCCTCACGCTCCGGAGAGCCCAGACAGCTGGTCTTTCCGGCACGTTCGTAAAAGCTGGCTAGCTTAGCACTAAGGTAGGCGGGGAAACCCTGATCCGCAGGCATTTCACCTAGACGACCGGAAATTTCACGAAGAGCTTCGGCCCACCGTGACGACGAGTCAGCCATCATGGCCACGTTCATGCCCTGGTCACGGAAGTATTCGGCAACAGTGATACCCGTGTAGATAGAGGCTTCTCGGGCAGCGACGGGCATATTGGAGGTGTTGGCGATCAGCGTTGTTCGCTTCATAATGGGCTCCTTGCGCCCCTCGACTTCGATGGACAGCTCCGGGAAATCCTTCAAGACTTCAGCCATTTCATTACCCCGCTCACCACAGTTGTGAACAAGCATGGTGTTGGCTAGCAGGAACTGGTGATCAGTGTCATCGGCGAGGGTAATGCCGTAGTACTGAGCAGCCTGCTGTTCCTCGATATCAAAGTGCACGGGCTGAGCCTTGCGCTCAACGTGAGCAGGGGCAGTAACCATGTTACGCGCCAGAGCGCATCTGCTTAGAATAGACTCCATAACGCCGTCGCTACCACTCATGCGGACGGTGTAGTGGGAAGCCTGCCCGACAGATATAGATGCACGAACGCCTAGGGAGCGAGCAATCTTGGCGATACCATCGCTGACATCGCGATAGGTGGTCTTGATCGTAGCGCTCGGTATCTCGCGCTTGACGTGGCCAACTGAGTCGATGAGACCTGCTAGGAAGTGTTCACGAACCACAAACGACTCGCATGCTAGGAAATCGGGGACAGACTTCGCGTGCTTCTCATCAGATCCACGTACACCCATTTCGTTGAGCATCTGCCAGAAAATATTGCTGCTACCCGAGGACTTGGAGGGGCGCAGTGAGACGGTCTTGTCGGTATCGTGTTCCAGGGTTAGGCCAAACAGACTGCCGTACTCCCGGATCTGCTCCTTGGCAGCGGCATTGCGGGCATCAATTGCAAAGGCACTGCGCTGGTTTTCCCCATTGCCAACCCAGGAGCCGAGGAGGTAGGCCATCTGACGAGCGGAGGCGCCATCGAAGCCACGGTCATCCAGCATCGATGAAATACGTTCATCCTCGAGGTAGACGGGGTTGAATAGTTGTTGGGTAGCCTCGCGGACCTGCGGACCAACTAAGGACATGTCAGAGGCCTGGATCGTCCACTCAAAGTCTTCAGCTTGGAGAGTCTCCTTAAAGGCCTCAGCCTGAGCATGGGCGGCCGCTTCGCCACCAACAGTCTCATGGTCCCAGGTTTTCGTGAAAGATTTCACCAGACGGACAGGTCGGCTACGTTGCCCGGTCGTGACCTTGGTGGTGTGCCAGTCGAAGTAGGTCACCGACGTCTGCTTCTCCCCACGGACGGTACGAATCTGCTGAGGTGTGACCACCACCAGCAAATGGGAAGAATTGCAAGAGAAAGAGACTTCTCTAGCCATGTCCTTCTGATCTTGCGTCTTCACAGAGACGAGGTACATCGTCTCGGTTCCAGTAGGCAGACCAACAACGCTGCGAGGGAACCCGTCCTTGCCCATGACTTGGTCGCCGATGGTGATAGTCTCGATAGCTTGGGAGGTTCCATTGGCCATCCTGACGGGCGTACCGGCAGCGAAACAACCGACGTATACGATGACATCACTGTTGGAAAACTTGGATACAGACTGGGAAATGACAGTCTTGCCACAGCCGAAAGCACCGGGGATCGCAACAGTACCACCCTGGACGCTAGGGAAAAGGGCGTCCAAGACTCTCTGGCCGACAATGAAAGGCTTGTCGGCTGAGAGCTTCTCGGTCGTCGGTCGTGGCACACGGACGGGCCATGTGTGCATCATGCCGTGCTCGGTCTTCGTACCGTTGAACTCGATCTCGAGGATCTTCTCGTCGACGGTGTACTCGCCCTTGGAGGCGATTTTCGTGATGGTACCCCTCGCACGGGGAGGCAACAGGATCTTGTGCACCTGGATAAACGAGTTCTCGAAGACAGTACCCCACACGTCACCGCCAGAGATGTGGTCGCCGACCTTCATGACCGGCGTAAACTCCCATTTCTTGGTCCGGTCAAGCGCGGGGAGGGCAATGCCGCGAGGGATATAGATGCTTTTAGATTGCGCGGAAATCTTCTCAAGTGGCCGCTGAATTCCATCGTAGATGTTGTTTAACAGGCCAGGTCCGAGTTCGACGGAAAGGGGCTTCCCGGTTCGGAGGACGGGATCGCCAACAGTTACACCGGCTACATATATGTATATCCCCATTAGCTGTCCTGTTTATCTTCACTCTCAGTCTCCCTGTTCAGAGTCTAGGTTACGCACCGGTTTCCTCGTAGACCTGGATGGTGCATTGGTCGCCGTTGATTCGGATGACTTCACCGACCAGGCTGTCGTGGCCAACTTTCACCTGTCTCCTTGTCAATGGATATGGACATGGATAACGAAGTGGGTCAGTGGAAGAACAAAGCATACAAGTTCGTACATGGCAACACCGAGCATGTCTTCCGCGACAACGACGGGTCTGTGGTGTAGAGCAGGTTAGTCTTGGGGGGTCCTCAGCTTGAGGTAGCTGTTGGCATGGTGTTTACGAACCCGGAGACGGAGTAGATCTTGCCTATACACAGGCCGTCAGCTGTATAGTTCGCAAAGCTTGGAGGACATGAGGGGGTGGAGGGGAGAGGGGCCAATGCATACCATGATTGAGACCATCCTGGTCACCGTTCGTAGCTTTGGCGGACTATCCAAGGGGTCAGCTAGATGCTAGAAAGAGGGAATTATATCTATAGGGCAAGGCAGTCATAGCTAGACGAACGAATAAAGAAAAATAGGGAGGGATTGAAGGTAGCTTAGGGATGTGGAGATAATATGGGATGGGATGAGATGGGATAGTATAGGATAGGACAGCAAAGGTGGGTGTTGCATCGCGGGGTGGTGCAGCTTACCGGTGCCATCTTGCGAATGGGGGTCGGAGATCTAGGGGGCTCTGCAGCTTCAGATATGGTAATGGAGGGGATGAGGGGGATCGGGTCGGGTGAAGCTGGCTCAGGAAGAGGGGAGAGAGGTGGTGGTGATGGTGGTGGTGATAAGGATGATGTTGTTGTTTTGGAGGTGGTGGAGGTGGAAGTGGAAGTGGTGGCGGTGGTAGTAGTAGCAGCAGCAGCAGTGGTGGTAGTAGAAGCTGTCCGTGCTAGCGTGGGACTGTCGGGCAGTGGTTGGTTGGAAGCTTCAGCTAGCACTACAGATTGGGCTGCAGGTGTGGCTCGAGCTTTAGCACCGCCAGTGGTAGGCGTGGGTGTCGACGGTCGGCTGCCACTGCCACTGCCACTGCCACTGTCATTGCTGCTAACGCTGTTTCTTCTCTGCTTGTCGCCGCCCCATCGCATCAGCTCCACGAGTGAAGGGCGGGCCCGCAGTCTCGGTTGCAGCCCCAGCATTCATCCAACGGGGGGGTTTTTTATCTATGGAGATGGATTATGTAAAATAAAGATGGACTGATAACTGGACTCGATTGGTAAAGTACCTAACCTAGATAATTCAAGTACTTATTGTTAGTACTATGTTAGTTCAGAGAGGTGAGGCTACCCAAGACAGACGATGCATTACTGTTAATTGATAAGCCATAACAAGTATAAGTATGTCGATACACAGCCAGCTTACTTACATCGATGTATCGCCAATGGGGGGGAGGGAAGAGACATAAAAAAGAAAAAAGATATCTTACTTACTTCAATGTTGGTATCAGCTGTGATCAGCAAACATAAAATCGAGAAGATCAATGCTTGAGATGGTAACAATTATAGTCGGTAGGTTGAGTGGTAGGTAGTAGGTAGTACTTACCTAGTGTAGTAAGTAGTAGGCATTGAAGTAAGTAAGAAGCGTCGTCTCCGAAGGAACCGTGTTAGATCGCGTTACTTTTCAACACTCTCTCCTTCTCTCACCCCTCCCCTGTCCTGTTTCTAAGATTTGATGTTTTAGCACAAGGCAACCCCGTTGTAACCCCAAGACTAAGAAGATGGGAGCACTCACTGCCTCTTCGAACTTATCAAACGAAAAACATCTAGGTTAGGTAGTCGGGTATAGTGTAAGATATGTACATATATGTACAACTTTGAATTACACTACACTACAATACCTAGGTTACATTGATACCGGCAGCCATCATGACATATTTATCCTCCCCCGCGTACACCCTCGTAATACAATACCTACCTAAAGTATCAAATTGAAGTGTGATACTGGTCCAACTAAGCCCCACTATGTGTTATTTCGATATCCTGCCTCTTATAGACTCTGCAGCGTCATGGCGCAAATTGGCATTTCAGTCCTACATAGCAGCACACTACCTAAACCTGGGTAAATTTGATAATGGTGGTGTGGAGTGCGAGAACTCGGTGCTAATACCTAGGTAGGTAGTAACTTGATCGAACCGGGTCTAAGTTTCCTTTCCCCAGCTTAGTTCGAGCCTGCGTCGACAGTAAGACGTACGTAACGACGCGTAGGTACTTCATCTTAGACGAAGGGGGGAAAGATAGGGACGAGCGGTTTCTATCTACACGACATACGAAGTACATACATAGATGACCCTTACCCATCAAATCTTCTCTCCTCGCATTTCCCCCCCTTCCCCCACCATCATCGTCATCTCACCAAACAACCCCAGCGCTTCTCTACTCACCACCAGACTCGCCAATGTATCCCCCAAGACGCTCCCCTCACACTCCGCCCTACCATCACCGCCGCCGCCGTGCTTCTTCCCCGACGGCCTCTTCACCAAATCCAGCCTCAAACTCGGCTTCACGCAGTTATCCTGCGCCCGCGCCGCCCTGAGCTTGCAGATTTCCGCACGCGCGCACTCCTCATCGCACTGCTCGCCGATGTCCCAGCCGCGCCTCTTGCGCGCAAAGTACTCCGCGAATGCCGCGGGGTCGCGCTCGAGCTTGTCCGTGACGTTGTGCCAGAACGCCGCTGTGAGCTCCCCCTGTTGCTCTTCGGGCGTCCCGTACGCCTCCCTCGCCGAGTAGTACCGCGTCCACCTGGGTCCCGAGGCGCGGAAGCTCGGGTCACTCGTGTTGGCCACGTACGTGGTCACGTCGAGCACGCCGTACGTCGCCGGGTCTACCGTGTACACGCGGAAGGCCGGGTGGCCCGACGTCGGCGTCAGGGATGGCGCCACGTACGACATCGCGCGCGCGTTAGTGTGCGTGCGGTGCGCATAGTCCGCGTACGTGATCTCGAACTCGTCGAGGTGCGAGTGTCCTGTGAGGAATGCGATGAGTAAAAAAATAGCTCGGCCAACTTGTCGTAGGAACAGAAAAGGGGAAGAATTTCCCGGGGGGGGGGAAGATATATGAGGTTTATGGTAACTTACCAAAGAACATAGCCGCGATGGTCCCCGCGTACCGGTTCACGATCTGATCAAAGTAGTTCGACCAATCGTGGAACGCGTCCCGGTTGCCCATGGCCATGTGCCCGACGATGTAGACCCGCTCGCTTGCCCGTTCCGCCGCGTCGAGCTCCGACACGAGCCACGCGAGCTGCCCGCTCGGGTCCTCCTCCATCGGCTCCTCGTAGAGCCAGTAGTTGTGCGCGTAGTATAGGTTCGTGCTGATGGAGATGATCCGCAAGTTGCTGCCCTCCTCCTGCCCCTCCACGCCGGGCCACTTCACCGAGTACGCCCCGAACGCCTGCGAGGAAGCGGGGCTGATCCACCGGCTCCACGCGGACGAGAGCACGTTGTAGAGCCAGTCGGCCGAGTGGCCGACATTCGTCGGGGGGAACGAGTTCGCCGGGGATGCCTCATGGTTGCCGGCCGTGCCGTAGACGAGCATCCCGGCCGAGTTCATGCGTCCGTAGCTGCCCATGATGTCGATCGCATTCTGCGCCTCGGTCGTGTTCCACACGGCGTGGTCTACGATGTCGCCCGTGAAGATGGAAAAGGCGGCGTCCGGCACGATTTCTTTGATGGCGGCGTACATGCTCTGTTCCAAGCTGACCGGCGAATCACAAGTGTGTTCTCCGTAGCGTCCCGCAGGGGTCCCGGGCTCCTGAATATCGGGGTACTCCCTATTGTGATGGTTAAAAACAAGACTTGTAGTAAAAGGGGTGAAACCGAATTGACATTGTAATATCTTACCTGCAACAGATCGGCTTCGTGCACTCCGCGTTAGCCCCCTCGACATAAAAGGGGTCGACATGGATGTCTGAATAATGCACGATATGCAACGGTTTCAGGTTAGATCTCTTAGGCAGTGTATTTGCGGAACCCGGTGGCCGCTTCGGTGAGGGAAAAGTGATATTGCGCGGCTCGACTTCAGGATACGAGCAGAGGCCCATGAAGGCGACACAGGCAAGCCGCGATGTTTTAGATCCCACCCGCATGTCTCGCAGACCTTGTGCTATGATAGGTCCTTCTAGTAAGATGGAACCCTCACAGACGTCATCATCTTGCAGCTTATTCAGTGGTCAGCAAATGACAACTTCATAAAGCAGGTGATAATAGAAGAGGTTGTAACTCCCAAAGAAGAGATCAAGGGGGAGAAGGGGAAGATACAGGGGCCAAGAGACTAAAACTTATATACCCCGATACGTTTGCATATCTTCGTCATCACATCGACGAAGAAGTCGTCGCCCACGGCTGCGGTGGCTTTGAGCTGAACGAGGACTGCCTGTCGGCTGTGTTAGTAACATCCATTTCACTGTGTAGTCTACTGGGTAGCCACTTCTCCCATCGGCCAGGGCATGGAAATCGCTGGGAAGACGGACCTCACACGCAGCGCACGCTGCTGGACCTTGCGCGTCCTTTAAAACTTGGGACACTAGACTATCTGGATTCACAAATAGCTTGCCATCGGTCTCTTCGCTAGCAACATGGCCCAGGGGCTTCTGAGCACTGCTGTCATGTCCATCGAAAAGGACTGCGGAGACGTGACCTATGGCGAGCGTGGCCGCCAGGAAGATTCTCGTCCACATGGTCAATGTGGTGATGACGCTCAAGTATAAAGCCAGGTGAATGCCAGCTGCTATCGTCGTCGTCTATCTATCCTCCTCGCCAGTTCATGGGAGAGGGGTCGGAGGGCCGTCGTTGTTGATACGTTGTCTACCTAGGCCGGGGGAGAGGCAGTAGTAGGTAGACCTCATAATATAGAAGTGACTATCCCCGACATGACATGCCTCGCTCACGGGTCTATGATGGTCATAGTTGCCTCTCCGAGCGCGTAGGTAAGCAGGTAAGGAGCGTCACCGAATCGGGGAAAAGGTAAATACAAGATAACTAGACCTGATCGATAGTACCGAGGTCAGGTGTTACTAGGTATCTGCAATGCGCCACACGTTAGAAAACTAATTGGTAGCTGGACTAGTCTAGATCGAGATGAGGTATGTATATCACTGAGTGAGTGAGTGAGTGAGAAGTACAAAGGGGCTAGGTAGATCAAGTTAGCTACCTAGTTAGCGAAGTAAGTAGGTAGGTATGTAGGGCTGGATGGCAGCCAACTAATAGAAAAAGAAAAGGTTGGACACATCGATTGCGTAACTAATAGACCTCGACCGTCCAATAGCAAAGGGGGTGGCTAGGGCGGGCAGGTAGACGGACCACCAAGTGCAATGTGTAGCTGTCATGTGGGCGTTTTTGTATGTTTTTATTTTCGGGAATTAAAAGAAAAAGCCCCTTGGGATGGATAGACGGGAATGGATACTTAATGTAAGCCCGGTACCATGGTACTAGGTACCTAGATAGGTCATACTACTTACCTACATTATCTGATGACTTGTAGGTACGGGTAGGTACTGGAAGTAGGTACAGACGGGAATTGTTGGGTGGGTGGATGGTACGCCACATGCAAACACACCTAACCCACGTACATACATATGCGTTGTCTCATATCAAATATGAATATAATGTGTATATGCATTCACCTAACCACTCTCGTAAACCTTAAGTACAATACTATTTACATGCATAGGTAAGTAGATAGTTAGGTCCAGTCCCGTCAATGTCCATTTCATGGCTACCTACATTTAAAAAGTGCGCTTTTAACTTGATACTTTTCCCTTTCCTTCCCTTTCCTTCCCTTTTATAACAATCATATAAACCCTAACCCTAACCCTGATATCCGTACTTTCTTCGCATTATTCGTATTATACATTTATTATATATCGGTAGTTTTTATATACGTAGAAGATAAGGAGGTAATAAGTATTGCCGTTCTAAAATATATACTTATTTAAACATATTAATTCTTTCATGACCTTGGCCGTGGGACTTATACACCAGCAACCGGTAATAGATATTGATGGACGCAACGGACGTCCACCATCGCACACAGTCCGGGCATGCCATATCTATCGATCCCGTCACTATACTAACATGCTTATCCACCTAGTGGACATCAACTACCTACCTACCTGCCTGCCCATCTCCGTTAACCATCCCTTTTCTCAACCTCACCTAACCCAATCGATTCTAATCCCGCAAACTGGACGCCAACATCGATCCAGCCTCCCCCCCCCCTCACCCCCCATGATGGAATCATTAGACACACCTACCTACCTACCTAACCTTAGGCACCTACCCACCTGCATACATATGTATGTACCTACTTACCCCCCTTAGGCAGGTACGTAAGCCTCTTTTCTTCGACTAGCAATGTAGGTATGTCTAGCATGTACCTACGTACGTACCTAGGTTATACTTAATACTTACATAGTTATGCCTACCTCCCGCTCTAGCCTCGTTAAAGCTAAGTTCGCTTTCAAAGTTAACAATGACGACAGAGATGTACTACTACCTACTTAGTAGGTAGGTAAGTATTGTGCATTACTCTAATCTAGGTTAGTCACCTAACATACTACATAGGCATTTCCAAGGTTGTCCACGGGTATAAGTCCTTTGCGCGAGAAATTAAGTGAATGCCGTGCTTAAGCGTGGTTAGAATTTAGCGCGATAGATAAACAACTTGAACTTTATTATTTACCACTACTTTTGTCATTTTCCTGTCTTCTCTAAGTAAAAGGGGGGCTTAGAGAAGAGGATAGAATTCCCTCATCTTTCCCTCATGTCCAAGTTGCCCACTCCGGTCATTTGTCCCTACATGTAGGCAGAAAAATAAATACCTATGTACTAGGTAGTAAATATGAGAATATATTAAATGCTACTTACCATGACTCTAGTATCACGAAAGCAAAGCAAGGGATTAAACCTGATAGTAGGGTTATACGAGGGAAATAAAATTTCTCAGTTTTATTTTTAAAATATCTTCTGGGATTCCCAATAGTATTCCATGGCTTTGGGGTATCTCGCTCTCTCTTCCAATGCGATTTGAGAACATGACGAAAGAACCGCCCGCCCTCCTTTCCTTTTTTTCCCACTTGAGCGCCAGAATAATGATAAATGAGATGATGCAGTGAAATGATTTTCCCAGCCTGCTCTCTTCTTTTCCTTCGACCACGAATTAATTCCTAAGCGCTTAATGATGTTGCCAAATGCCGTGCATATTCACTTGTTTCACCAATCCGTGCCCATCCATGTGCTCCTTTTTGTCTTTCCCATGATTCAGAAGGTAGTCATATCATCATGCTGCTTTCCTTTAGCCAATGAGCATATGCGATTTTCAAACCATGCTTCATGATTGTCTTTTGAGACCCATGTACTTTCTTCGCATTATTCCTGGTCCAGAAGAGGTTTTAATACCTCCAAGGCCTTCATCGATTGTTCGTTGGGTAGGATGACCGCGCCAGCTCGTGCGGTGGAGAGGTAGGATAGCTCGCCGCTCACACCCGTTTCCACCATTCGCATCTCTTCAACAAGCTTCCCTGCAACCCCAGAAACAATGCCTGTAGCTTCTAGAGGCAAGTTGACGAGGTCGAGAAAGATAGGGACGAGGTCACCTTCGGTGTCACCGACTAGTGAATCTCCGAAGGCGCCCAGCAGGGTTTTGTCAATTAATAAGGAAGGCGCGTCTTCCTGGGCCAGAGTAATAGACAAGAATTTAGGTTGTAGCGCAAGAACGGAAATGAGACTCGTGTATAGCTTCGTATCTACGTGATCCAGCCAACTGCTTCTATGGTGGCCGTTACCGGTGGCCTGCCTGCTTAAGGGCGGGCGGCGGTTGAAATCGACCAATTCAGATATGTCGCGGCCAGAGCACTGAACGAGACTAAGGTCAGGGCAGATATACGGGGTGACGTTTCGTTTCTTCAGGAGGGCAAACGTTCGGACTTGCAATTCCGCGACACTAGACGGCGGGGGTGTTGAGGGCGGGTCGCTACTTGAACTCTTCCCTCGTCCGTGAGACATTGCAGTGGGCGATACAAACGCAGACTCATCTTCGATAAACTCAAAGTTCCTTGCTAGTAGCGCTTGTACAACCATGTGTCGATCTTTGCTGGGGACCAGGATGAAGTCTGAATAGTAGGTGGTGATGAAGAATATCGGGATGCCGGCAAGTGCCAGCGGCGACGTCAACTCCATTACCCGACTCCCAGCATCCATCCCACCACTTATAACCGAAAGGACCAGGTAGGTATCCTTCGATATGCTGACCGTCTTGGCAGCATCTCGAGGAAGTCGGCTGATGGCGGGCTCAAAGACACTTTCGGACCAACTACTTTGACAGACAACCGAACACTCAACAGGTGTTATACTGATATTAAGAAACCCATGTCTGTTGTCGAGATTCAGGCCCTCAACTCCAGTGGTAGGACTCTCGTCGCCGTCTTGGGGAAGAAGGATTTGCAACAAGGGTTGCAAGAATGTCGAATATAGATTCAAAGGTATGTGTATTAGGCTGAAACTACCATCCTAGAGACATGTCTGTAAGCAACCATCTGCATGTTTCTGTCTGACCCAGTTCGCGCAGAAATCACAGGGGCTGTATCGCACGTGGCATTGAGGGCGGTAAAACCAAAACGAAAACCAGGAACCAAGAACCATTCGGAATCGCTGACATGCGAACAGTGATGCAGATAGTAGTGTACAGCAGTCTCAGTGTCATGTCGCAACAACGCCACAGTGGGATCCTCCCTGAAACCAAAAACAACAGCAACGTCGGATACGGGGGACTCACCAAAAACGATATCTGAGCGTTCATCGCGACCAAGTTGTTGATTTTCGTGACGTCGTGAACTTGAGATCGCCGGCGGCAGCGATGCAGTCAGCCCCGAAAACCGGGGACAAAAGACCCCTAAAAAAGCACGGACAGAGTTGCACCCGGCTATCTACCAATTATAATTCGTGATTGGGGGGGAAGTGTATAACTAGGTTACAGGGTAGGTTAGGTAGGTTAGGTGTGTAGACGGGTATCTTGTTGGTTGGAATACTGTCGTTCCAGGTCCGAGACTGCTCTGTCAAAGAAAGAAGCAAGGGAGAAAAAGCGTCCGGTGCAGATGCACGAAAGCAGAGTAACAAAGAGAAAAGAGCCGAAGTATCCAAAACTCAAAACCCAAAGGATAAAATGGAGAGAAATGTGGAGAGAGAGAGAGGGAGAACGAGGGAGAGAGACAAGAAAAAGAGAGCGAGTTAAAATAGATAGAGCTAGGGACCGTGATAGGACCTGTCAATCGGACTTTCTGCGGGCACCTCTGGGCCAAGAGCTGGTGCTAGTAGGTAGAGCGGGTAATCTACAGTACAGCAGAAACCAGGGGGCCTCTCTTTCAAGCTCCTCCTTGGGAAAGGTTCGAGTCAGTGCGGACAGCACACGACATGAGACTACTGGATGGCGGATTTTATCATGGGCAGGGATCTGCACCGTTCAACGGCTGGCCGAGTCGAGCCGAGTCGATGTGTTGCGCTATGGTTGCTCCCTTTATCGAGCGCGGATGCAAAGTGGTGTACCCTGCAACGAACCCGAAGTAGGTATATATGGGCAGATAGATAAATAAATCCTCACGGAGGACAAACTCTGACTCGACGATAGGGGGGTATTGTGAAAAGGAGGGAGGGGAAAGAAGGGGAGGGGAGGAAGAGGAGGAACCGGGGGGTTCAAGGTTAGATAGATTATGAATAGATTGAGCCAGTTGAGGAATATAGGTAGGATAGAATAGGATAGGACAGGAGTAAAAGACTGAATAGGATTGTGTATGCGTGAGTGTGAGTGTGAGTATGAGTGTGAGTATGAGTATGAGTGTGTGTGTGTGTGTGTGAATGAGGAAATGGGGGGAGAGGTTAAAAAAAGAAAAAAAAGATACAGGAGCCAAAGGAAAAAGAAAAAAAGAGTCCAGTAGTAGTTCAACCGGCGAAGGCAAAGGAGGGTGACATAGAAACTTATTTATACTTGACAGATATAGGACTAACTTACCTATTGATGCATACAACAGTGGTGATATGGAGGTGCCCCTCTGCGTGTGTGTGTGTGTGTGTGTGTGTTCCTGGGTGTGAACCAGCAACAACAGTAGCAGCAGCAGCAAGTAACAATTGTAAGTAGCAAATACTAGCACGATGCAGGCAATTATCTACCCTGGAAAGGGTAATCCGCTTGGAAGGGAAAGAGAGAAAAGAAGGAGAGAGGGGCAAGGTGCCCCATCACCCACACCACACACGCATTGCATCAACGACAACAACAGCAACAGAACCGAGAGACAGCGCGTGGTTGATGCCGTGAGAGCTAGGTCGATTCGGGCGCATCTTGCAGCATTTGCCCTCTGTGATGGTGGAGAAGTTACACGGTAATGTAGGTAAAGTAGCGTGAAGGCGTGGGGGTTTCCCAGTGCAGACCTCGGCGAGCTTGAGAGAGAGAGTGGGAGAGAAAAAGGATATAAACTTAGTACGGTTAGGTTAGTTAGTGAGATAGTTAGTAGGTGTAATAAGTTTGGCCGCTTGCTACGGTGGTCCTTCCTTCCGGGAGTTGCTGCCCCTGCAAAAAGGCGTCTGCAAGGAGCTTCGACCCGTCTGCATGATGATGTATGTCTGGTGTGTCAGGAAGGGGGGGTTGCCTTCCTCCTATGTTTAGCGATACCACCCTGAACAACCTATGCACATATAATATGTACGGAATATGTAGGTACGTTTTAGCATATTTGCCTATAGGTTTAGCTGCTGAGGTAGGTATGGTGGCTGTACATATGTAATCTGTATGTAGGTAGTAATATTTTTAATTTTAATTTTATTTCTACTTGACCGGAGACGATGACGATATGTTTCAGAGTTTGATAGATTATGTATATTACCTACCTAAAGATACCTGGGTAGGTAACCTTAGTGGCTTCACACTACGATAGCTGATGTCTCTTCCATGAAGTTGTTTACATACTCACTTGTTGTAATATCAATGTATCAGTGATGATTAAGTGATAACTTAGTTGATGGATGTTACTAAGGTAATTAAGTTAGGTGCGTGCTTTAGTCAATCAAGTTCGTCATCGGCCTAATTCTGGAGTAAGTACCTACCTAGTAGTACCTATCTCTAGGTAGGTACATGTACGGACGTCCCTACCAAAAGTTTTTTCCTTTGCCAAGATGCCAAGATGTTGGCAACAGCTGTTATACCATATTTCTGCAGCCTTCTTTTTCGTACAGATCCTTATACTTTTAAACTATACAAGTTTATAAGCTGCTAACATAAATTATAAGCTTATTTTTATACATACTTTGTCATTCGTATATAGCGTTAATTTAAAAAGATTTATACACTGAGAAGTTTAAATGATTTACCTACCTATTAAAGTGGTTATAAGGATAGGTATGTGAATGCTTTCAAATGTGGCTAAATGTGGCTTACAGACAGCTGGCAGCCGTGGCTAAGTATCTTGGCAAAGGAAAAAACTTTTGGTAGGGACCTCCGTAGGTAAAGTTCGTTCTGCTTAACTAACTTTTGCCCCGCCTTCCCTTTTTTTATTCCCCGGCCTCTCTTTCTGAATTCTCTCCTACCCTCGCCTCATCCCAGCCCGGGTTTTTACAGTTTTCTACTTGGCCTTACCTACTAGGTAAAGCATGTGCTTGCCTGAGATGCTTTAGCGAAGTCGGTTCATGTCCAACAGGAAAAAGTGGTGCCACTTTCCTGTATAACAGTAGTAAGTTTAAAAGGAGTATTCTCTTATCTTAGGTACCTACCTAATTTATTTGCCATTTGTACTCCTGCCTAGGTCAACTAGATGTCACTGTAGGAATCGAAAACTTACTTAAGCATCTTCTCCATTAAGCATGCATTGCCTCTATTTTTCCTTTCTATTTTCTTTTCCCCCTTCTTCCCCTTCTTTCATCTTGCATGGCATGAGACAGCATGGCATAGGTAGCAACGGTAGACGTGATCGCTGCATCTAGACTGGCGAGTCCGACCCTTTTATTGGACTTGATATATATCGATTCAAGACGGGGGCATGCCATTGACGGAGTGTTTTGATGTGGTAGCCGGGTTTCCAGCGAATAGCGTCATGACGCCCGATGCAAATCTCAGGGTCTAGATTAGGGTCTTGGTCATCTTAACGACTTTGAGATCCAGAGCCGAGAGTAGCCAGCCTCTCGGCCGAGGGAACCCCACAGAGCTTGGGTTGCTCAGCTACGACCACGGCCTTTCCAGGATCATCTCGGTTTCTTCTGCCGTGCCTCCTCCTCCCTTCTCTTTCATCTACAAAATTGCCCGCCAACGCCCCATGCCTCGTGCTGCCAGCAATATCAGCCGACCGCGAATCGAGATGTAAGCATCAAAGCGCGTGGGGTGCCCGCCACGTCTCCGCCGCGGGAAATCAATATAATAGTTGATCTCGGTGTAAATCCCGAGCTCGTAACCGCTGCCACAGTGTCGTCATCATGGTCCGATCGAACTACCTGGGTAGCGGGAGTCTTGGTACGGGTTATGAATTGGAGCGTCCCCTTCTTTTCTTGGCGGCGCGGTTCCGCCAGACCGCGGGAATACCCAGCTGGCGTGGAGGAATTGGCCAATTTCCGATCATAGCTTGGTTTGGCCTTCGTCACCAACGTGGGCAAGATGGGGGTATGTATTTCCCGATGTTGAGTGGATCCTTCTTTGGTCCATGTAAGTCCTCTCACCTCTCAGAGTCGCTATCAACGAGGCAGATATCGGGTTGCCCCTCCTTCCCTTACGGCTCGGCTTGCCTGGAGCCTAACCGGAGGTCTGAGAAGGGAGGATTCCTTACGACTGTCAGAAGTAACTAATGTAAGTTGTGCGTTGGACGTCATGCCGTGATCCACTTCAATGCAGGTTCATGCATAATCTCAACTTTGGGTGGATGTGTAGTGGTTGTCTTGGTTTGCTTGATTATCGCGAATATCGTGAAGGAGGGACCTCCTGACCACTTGACCTGGATTGCTAGCGGGGCTGGTAGCTGAGATAGCTGGCGCCAGGGATGGCGAATATTGAGTGATCTCGACAGAAGGGTATGCTCTAGGGCTACGGATTATAGCAGAATATCTTGTTCATTACATCATCGTCGTTGGAAGATCTAAGGTTAATTGTTCGGGAGATCTTACCAGTAACCTCCAGTCTTAGCTGGTCCCTGGAAACCCAACAATTCCAATTCTTGAGCATGCACAGGGAGTAGTTCTCCACCAACAACGATACTAGGCTGACTGCCGACCAGACTACTTACGTGCTGTTTCCCTACATCCGCCGGGCCCCCATAAATGGGACAATGGCGTGATGACTACTCAAACCTGAGCCGTTGTTATGGCCATATGGGCACTAATGATAGTGCTATTAGTTTCTCCTGCTAGGTAATCTGGCTGAAGATCTACCCACAAGATAGTTTTAACGGCAATATATTAGATAATACATATCTACTCCTAAATAATCGAGCCATGGTCCCGCTACACTCAGAGATCCAACATCCGAATTTTCCCGGTCAAGCATGCCGACCAAGGCGTCGTACTTCTATGGACCACTCTTGATTGACACATAAACCTGGGTTGAACAAGTAGCTTATCCCCACAGTCTTCTAAACTAGCATAAGGAGCTGCCATGAAGCAACAGGTAGGTCACCTACCCAGAAGGGCAATTTTTATTTAGTCAAACTGACTGTTTGCTAGCAATATGGTATACGGCTTAGTCTCTCCTCTAAAAGCCACCACCGAAACGGTGTTTCATGAGTGCTGCATCCGGTAGTAGCCCATTATTCGTATCACAGGAGTGATCTTGGCTCATTCCAAATCCGTCAATCTGCAGGATTGGGATGTTACCGTAGAGCACCGGCTGGAAGATGCCACAAAGGTACTGCAAACTTGTCGGTTTCACTCCGCTTCCTCCGAAAACCAACTACGTTTGCTTGGATACTACATCGGCCCTTACTTCTGGCCCGATTAGTCTCAGGACTTCGAAATTGGATAACTGTAGCTCCAATCGTGCAGCACGCAGTCCGCCATTCGGGAAAATAGTGGGTGGCCCGGCACGGCGGCGACGGTCTCCTGGTAGAACCGCAACGTGCGCGGGATGTCAGCCCCGGAGTGGGGCTCATCGAGGTGATTGTGGCCGATGTCTACGACGACATCCCCCCCCCGGCCGTGCGCCGCTTTGTGTGCCGGCACCTATCCGGCGGTCAGTGTAAGTGCCCAGAGATCGATATCGATGTCGATTCTTCCCTGCACCCGGGGGAGGAAAGACAGTGTAGAGTTTTGCCAAGGGTGATTCGCAAAGATGGGATGGCCACCCACGTAGCTAATTGAATGTCGAAGAGCGTCTGACCCCCCAAGAGGTCAGAGTGATGTGATATCCAGGGCTCCAATTCTCACTTCTGTGTCAAGTCATCAACCAGACTAGACCTCTGTGGCGCAATGACTATCCTCCCTTTTCCTAATGATTCGACCCCTGGAATCGGGACAAGTCCCTTGTGACTTTTCCTAGATACCCACAGCGAAGATACCAATCTCTCTTCGGGAGTCACCACATCATATATACCTAGGGTGATGCGCAAGATCATATTGGACATGACGGTTCCATGGCCGCCACTAGAACAGTGCCACGGATTCTCGGCTTGACGGTCGAAGGGGTGGAAACTGAGGCTGCTGACTTTGACGATGTCGCCGTACATGTCGACGCTGCCGAGGTTCACTACATCGTCGATGAGTGCAACTTGAGGTTAGAAATAAGATAGAATGTAAGCAGGATAGGTTGAAGAGGGAGGATCAATATACGTACCCTAACTCTATCTTTTGGGGAAGGCTTCAGTGGTAGTAGCATCAATGCCAAAGTGCCGCGGAACTTGTCCATGGCGTCGACCCGGACATGCTGTTTCGCGGCTGGGTCATCATGAATGTACTCAAACGTCTCTTCACCGGTATCAGCGTTGGCGAAGAGATCCCCCCTATGGTAAGTGAATTCGATCTTAACCAATTTCGAGAAAGTCTTTCTCGGGGATTCCCCGAGTTGTGTGGGTTTCTATTCTAGTTTGTCCTTATTCTTTCTATCCCTAGAATAGAAATCCTAGTGTTAATATGATCCGATAGACATAAGGCTCTTGGAGTATATCATGGACGCACCGTAGTTGGGCCGACGAAATGCACCCTTGGGAATATCTCAAAGAACCCTCGAATCGCTTGATCGTTTTCTTCGTCCTCTGCATGGTTTCGAGGCCATAGGGTAGCTCAAAAGTTGTAGTGTGTGTACCTAGTGATAAAAGATCTGGTGGGTGTTTCATGAACATACTAAAGATGCACGAATAAAACCCTTTTCAACGCCAGTGATGGAGTGTAACCTCGGAATACCTTCACTGCAGCCCCAGACCTTCAGTACATGCTCTAGCACATATTTGCATTGTTGGTCTAACTCCAGGCCAGTTCATATCTTTTCTTCTTCGCCGAGCTCAGAGGACTCGGTGAGTTCTACTCCATGACTCTCATTCTGATCTGGAACATCCAGGCTAGAGAGCTGAGAATCATCTAAGTTGTTGATGTTAGGCAT
Organism: Biscogniauxia sp. FL1348; assembly: GCA_022544895.1. Classification (NCBI taxonomy): domain Eukaryota; kingdom Fungi; phylum Ascomycota; class Sordariomycetes; order Xylariales; family Xylariaceae; genus Biscogniauxia; species Biscogniauxia sp. FL1348. Next base: position 255,772 of record JAJNNV010000054.1, on the reverse strand, counting down.
GTCTATCGCTGGGTTTGGGTTTTTGACAGAGACAAGTTCTCATACGGGGGGCAGAATAAATATAGAGAGGGAGGAGGAGAGCACATATTGAGGGTAAGGCAGGCTGAGTTATCAAGGCTCCCACATGACTGTCCTCTTAGAGTGGAAATACGGCGGGGGCTGAAAGTAACGGTGCCTCAGGTGTACTTTGACATGAGCAGATTCTGTGCCGATTCCCTTGCAATCTTAGCAGGTTGGATCTTTCGACACCCTTGCAAAAAGCTATAGCATGAGGTTAACCGATTGCTGGATGATCGACTCGTTTCTGCATGTCCATATCTTCTATTATCAAATTGGATACGGTTATTGGCATGCGGTTGTAGAAACGGCTGCGAGGAAACACATGGTTGATGCACCTCGGATTGTGGTTATTGAAGTGTATTCTACTATGAAGTAAGATGGAAAAGGGGGGAAGGCTATTTTTGATTAAGCTACTGAAAACAGAGGCTACATGCACACTATTATGAGTGCTTCCCAACTTGGAAAGACTTAGGCTATCCATGTATCCAAGAAAGCACTGCTACGGCTCTAGTCAAGGCAGCTAATCCTTGGTCCTAGACTTAAATGCAACTCTTGCTCCGACTACGAGGTCTACACGAAATGCCTACCCCACAGGGATATTCTCCATTCAAAACAGTCAAAAGTGAGGAAAAATATCATGAATTTGAATCTTGCTATAGAGTAGAATGTGTATAAAGATAAGCCCCGACGACGGGGGGAGAGAATGGGGATAACCCGGCCACGACCGATAAACAGGTTGTGGATGGAGATGTAAGCGTAGATCCACCAGAGAGGGACGATATTTTAAATCTAGATGATATCGAGATTTGATAAAGGGAGGGGGTTTTTAAAGGAGGAACGAGGGGAGAATACTGTGTCATGTGGTTGAGCACGTTTGGCATCGAGGTGGGTGTGAATACTGGGAAAAGGGGGGAAGAGCCAAGACGGGTCGTCCTAGCGGAGGGTTGATGCAAAACAACACGAACGAATTCTTCTATCCGTTGCTGGTAAAATGTGGCTTGGGCTTTTAGAGGGGAGATAACCAGTAAAGTCTTGCTCGTGGCCCGTTTAGTAACTAGTGATAACTTTGTATTTCTTGTATGGAGATAGGTAGGCTTCTAAGATATCGACTTGTCTAGTGGGCGGACAGTTTTAATTGTACAAAGGGTCCGCCTGGGAGGCTGTATGTGCCTAAGCCAGAGGTCTCAAAAGACTGTGATGATCTGTCGCGGTGATGCTTTCTTTGATGTCTGGATAGCTGAGTCTTCTTGGGGCGAACACATAGGGACAAAACCATCGGTATTATACTTACACGCTGGTTCTCAGCTTACAACCCCAACCCTAACCCTGCATGTCAATTAGGGGGGCTAAGGTCACGATCACCCAAGGTCACAACCTGTGTGAATTAAGGAATACCTATCTTTAAATAAACATTGTTAATTGATTTAAGGACTATTATTTCTCTACTTTTTATTCCCTTTAAACATATCATGGATACATATAAGCACCTGGGGGTACCTAAGTAGACTGTATTTGTTAGTATCAGGAATACGTACGTTTCGACCGAATTGACCACTTCTTTTTACTCATACTGGGAGAATTCGTGGGCTCGGTGACGGCTAAGGCCTACCCTTAAAGACGTCTAATCTACCGACGACAACCGAAACACAGCCTTCTCACCCCCTTAAAAGTGAAGTTATAGCTTTTTTTCCTACATGTAAAGCCCACACACAGCATGCTAAGTGGCGGGATTCCCCCCTCCTCCCGAAATGAAAATCATCCTGGGGTCTGCTATGATAAACGATGAGATAACAGCCATATGAGGCACACGACTAAAAAGGGGTATCTAGTGTAGAGAGGCAGAGGGCTCTTATACAAGTGAGGTAGCGTGGGGAACGGAAATGGCAACGTCTCCAAGTACATAGGACTACACATACATTTTGACGACATGTGTGACCCAACGGGATGTGGAGTGATGTCTGTCAGCACAAAAATATAGGTGATTCTTGTCGACCAATGTTGTATTTGGCGGCCCCCCTTGGTCTTCAAGTTAATTCATCTTAACCTAGGGGTGCTCCCTAGATGTATCCGTGCTATACGACGAGCCTGTCTATCTTGCTACCCCGGCTCTACATACTCAACATCAATAATCCGTTAAAGCGCCCGGATATATATATATATATACCTACATACCTAGGTATTAGTCCGCCCTATATCCCCCTCTTCAACTCCGCTCACCGATCCGGCCGCTTAATGCCCACGACGACCAGGTTCCGGGGGCTCTCGCGGTAGTCAAAGACGGTCTCGGCCCAGCAGTGCTGGACGAGGTCGGGGGCGTGCTGGCGCAGGAACAGCCAGCGGTCGGTGACGATGAGCGACTCGACGACGATGGCGCTGAACGCCATCAGGGTCCAGACGGCGCTGATCTCGCGCCGCCGCGGCGCGTACGCGGCCTCGTACCGCGCGATCTCGGCGTCCGTGAGGCCCGCCATGCGCTCGCGGATCAGCTCGCGGTTCTGCGCGTGGTACTCAGACGCCGTCGTCAGCTTGGCCACGGCGCCGCGCACGTACGCCCCGAAGGAGCGGTAGCACTTCTTGCTCAGCGAGCCGATGATGACCGGGTTCGTGCTCGTGTTGAAGGGAGTTTCTTCCCGAGCGGAAGAAGAATCGGCGGGGGAGGAAGAAGAAGAGGAAGAGGAAGAGGAAGAGGTGGTAGTGGTGGAATCGTGGTGGTACACTTTGCGGATGACCCCCCGGTCGAGGAATATCTTCTGCAGCACGGCCCGGAAGAAGTGCCGGGTGAAGAAACCCTCGCTCTCGGCCTCGGTCCAGTTCTGCGGCGCTTGGCACGCCATCATGCGCGCCGTGATGTTGAGGCGCACGCCGGCGCCCCGGTGCGTGCCCAGGCGCTCGCTCATCGGGAAACCCTGCGGGTCGCGCCGGGCCGACTCCCGGATCACGCGGCCGTTGAGCGCCTGCAGGCTCGGCCGCATGTACGGGTGCTTGTAGGTCGGCGGGCCCAGGCGCTCCGTCATCAGGTTGTAGCAGCACCCCACGATGGCGATGGCGCGCACCCGCGGGTTCAGCACCAGCGAGCGGATCCCGTGGTGCGACAGGTTCCCGCAGCTGTGGATCGATATCGCCATCAGCCGCAGGTCGTCGCTTTTCGCGTCCTCGGCGGGGGCCGCGGGGTATTCCTCCAGCTGGCTGACCACGTCGCTGAGGTCCCCCGATTCGAGCCGGCCTTCCACGTACTGTATAAATCCCTTCCCCTCCTCGGGGGTATACACGAATTCGGAGGCATCCCTAGCGCTGAGGTCGGCTTCGTAGCCATCAACGACCTTCACGGGCTTAGAGGCGCGGTTTAGGGCCTTCTGGTCGAGCTGGTCCTCCGGGGTCATGCTGTCGAGCTGCTGCAAGAAGAGCTTCTTGTTGCGTATCACCTTGGGCTTCTCGGTGATCCCCGCGAGCATGTCCAGCTCCTTGGCCCCGACGATGTTGTGCTGCCGCCCCTCTACGGCGACTATCTGCTTGTTGTAGGGTGCGCTCGCCAGTGCGCGGCCAAGGTAGTTCTGGCCGCTGCCGAAGTCAACGAAATGCGTAATGCTCTCCCCCTGCTGCTCGGCCGCGATGTCATCTGCCAGCCTGTGCACGTAGCTGGCAAAGCTCCGCACTTCGTGCATCTTCTTGGGCTTCATACCGACGGAGACCTGGCGCGTGAGCTTGGGCAGCTTCTCCGTGTTTGTGGAAAACTCGCGCGCTAGCGAGAACCTCCTTATGTCTTTGATGTAGGCCAGGAAGCTCTCAGGGGGTTGCGGATCCGGCAGCGCATCCAGGTCGTCCCTCATAAGGATGTCTAGGAGCCGCATGGGGTCGCACTGCAAGAGGTAGGGCTGCCATTCTTGCGGCACGGCGGCGCTGAAGAGCCCCGGCTCTGTGGTGAAAAAGTCTAGGATGTGCACGCCGCCGCACAGAATCTGGAAAGTGTCTGAACTTGTCGCAAACTCCAGGAGACTCTCGACGTATTCCTCGGCATTGCTCCAGCAATCTGCATACGGCAGGGGCTTTGAGGGTATCATAGTGAAATCTCAAGATTCTTTATGAATTGGACATAGGTACTCAGATTCCATTTCTTACACAGTGCGCCTCATTTCGTAAAAAGTTCGTTGAAATACCTAGATGGATAGGTATATAACTAGGTAGGTAAAAGAGAGAGATGTAAGTTAAAGATATTATTTGGTGTTCCCATGTAATGTACCTACCTAGGGTAATAAAAAGTTTATGCATTAACCGAGTCTCTTTGAAATTATGCTAACCACCTAAACTGGTCTTTTGCATCTAATAAGCTAGGTTATGTACCTACATAAGTAAGTACCTGACCTATCTTACTTTATTTCAATGGATGCATCTGGCAGGTCCCGGCCCGAAGCTAACCCACGTCATTCCCACCGTAATTGCACTTAGCAACTTGCAGCGAGTCGTTATCGCATTAAGTACATTTCTATTCGCATCCATGTGCATCCCTTTATCAAACACCACTGCACCCTTATTTGTGCAATACCCAACTACGCATTCTCCCGTGCCCTCCCTCACCTTGTTTCATCCCAGAGAATCAATCGAATTTCCTCTGTATTTTTGCTCGAGAGGGCCCCCAATGTAGTCGGTCGATGAATCCGATAATACACAAACCACACATCGTCGATTCGGCAGGATGATGTCCTCAACTAACGAGGAGGACCCCTTCCTCCAAGTCCAGCAGTAAGCAAGATGCCCTCTCCCTCCCCCGCCAAAGAACGCGCATGCATAACATCTCCATATTCTACCTACCACCCAGGTGCGCATGTCGCTAACCTCTCACCGCCGCATCTAGGGATGTCCTCGCGCAGATGCAAACCGCCCGACCGCTCTTCGCCTCGTACCTGCGCATCCGCAGCCTCAGCGGGCCCGACCACCACGACTCCCCCGAGCTCGCCTCAGCGCGGCAGGACCTCGAGTCCGCGCTGGGCTCGCTCGCCGAGGACCTCGCCGACCTGATCGAGGCCGTCAAGGCCGTCGAGTCGGAGCCGTCGCAGTACGGGCTCTCGGCGCACGAAGTGACGCGGCGCAAGCGGCTCGTGCAGGAGATCGGGGGCGAGATCGAGGACATGCGCGAGGAGCTCTCCTCCACCACCACAAAGAACCGGAAGCCCTCAGCCGCGGTGCGCGCCGCCCAGGCGGCGGCCAACGACGACCTGCCGTCGCCCGGCGCCTTCGGCGAAGAAGAAGAAGACGACAGCTACGCCGAGTTGGAGCACCGGCAGCAGCTGCAGATGATGCGCGACCAGGACCAGCAGCTGGACGGGGTGTTCGCGACGGTGGGCAGCCTGCGGCGCCAGGCCGACGACATGGGCCGCGAGCTCGAGGAGCAGCGCGACATGCTCGAGGCCGTCGACAGCCTGGCCGACCGCGTCGGCGGCCGCCTGCAGACCGGCGTCCAGAAGCTCGGCTACGTCATGCGCAAGAACGAGGACCGCTACAGCAGCTGCTGCATCGCCGTCCTCATCACCGTCCTCATCGTCTTGCTCGTCCTGCTGCTCATTCTGTAGTAGCTGCGCATCACGGAAACACGTATCCTACTTACTTACCTAGGTACTTAGGGGATGGGAGGACATACGCTCTATAAACGAAGAAAAAAATTAATACAATAAGGAAAAAACAAACACACACATTTATACCTACGAAATGAGGATTAGGGAATTCATCTGACCTGACTTGACTTGACACGAGAGAGAGGGAAAGGGGGAGAATACAAAAGAGAAAGAAGCGCACGCGAGGTTTTAGAAAGCCCAAGTTTTTTGTCACTTATAAATTTTTGAGGGGGAGGGGGGGGGGGGGGAACAGGATTCCCATGGTGTTCACTTTTTTAAAAAATTTCCCTACCTAAACCTTATGGAGGAGTTTTTACGACGGCAAGTGAGATAAAAAAGAGAGGGAGAAAGAGGATTGGGCCAAATTATGCGTCCACGATGCATTTGATGTCCTGTTTATTGTTTTTTTATTGTAAGAACCACACCAAATCCGATGGGTATATTCTAAAAAAAAAGGTGAAAAAATCCTCTGAACACAACATTCAAACAAATGGAAGAAGAGAAAAAAAAACCCCCAATAACAGCGTAAATCCGATGTCTGCGCTGGTACGATATAGTAAATTTTTTTGCTTTCTATGCAAAAGAGAAAGAGAGGGGGGGAATACAAAGCTTTTTTAGCTTAGATTTTTTTGGTCTCTCTCCCCTTTCCCCCATCGTAATGCCGAAGACTGGGCTTGAGATACCAATACCCATAAAGAGCAGAATGAAGAAAAAAAAAAGGAACAAAAGGCATGACATGATTCCAAACGCCGTTTCTGAAGGCCCATTCATCCAGATTCGTTACAGTTCAAGTCCTATATCCCTTTTCAAGATCGATGCTAGCACCTGCAAGCCCGACACAGCCGGCGTCTTCTCCTGGGCCTTATTCGGGAACTCCACCAGTGCCTTGCGGAGCGCGGCGATGGCCGCGCTGCCGTAGAAGGTGAGGAACCGCTCCTCGTATATCTCGATCATGGCCCGTAGCACTACACACTGCGTATTCGATATCTCGGCCGGTGGCGTGTTGACGATCTGGGCCAGGCTCGTCCAATAACGCGACGGCGGCCAGGGATTTGTGTTGGGCGACTTGGAGAAGTCGCGCAGGGCGATGGCTGCATATCCCACTCCCAGCCCCTTCATGCGGTCGTTGTGCTGCTGCTCGGGCGTCCATCCCGGACCGTCCCTCCGCCAGCCTAACCGCAGACGCCCCTGCTCCATCTTCTCGCTCCCCCGATATCCGAAGAGCACCGGGCAGACCACCCGGAACTTGGCCATGAGGATGTCGATGAGCGTCTTGCCGCGCCACAAGTAGGCCTTGTTGGAGAACACCATAGCCGCGACGACCCCAATAGGATCCGCGGTTTTGGGCTGGGCGCCGCACTCGTTGATGAATTGGTTGATCACGGCCTTGGCGAAGTGGTTGAGTAGGTAGAGGAAGAGCGACGGTAGGTGTGGCTCGTTGCGCATGGCTCCGTCTACCGGCTCTCGCTTGTCCGTGATGAAATTCAAGGGGTCGACCGGGGAGCTTGGTATGGTACCGCTGAGTGATTCGTTCAAAAGCGCCTGGATGGCAGCGATCTAAATTTGGAGATTAGTCGGGGCTCGTTGAACTGCAGGGTTAGCTTTAAGCAAGGATAGGTAGCTTACCTGTTTTTTGTTTCCACCCCTTTCGCCCACGAGTTGGCCCATGTTCTTCCTAAGTTCTCGCCGCATGTCGCCCATCCGTTGTTTCAAGAGCGGAGACGACTTGGCCTCCTGCGCTATCGAAGCCCGCAGTTTCTTCAGGTTCTGGTGTATTTCCACATACCGGTCATGATCTGGACTGGGAACAAGGGGTTTCGGAGGGGCATGGGCGGAGCCATTCTGCTGAGAGGATAGGGGTGCTGCTGCCTTTGCGAAGGGATTTGCTGCCGCTGCTGGTTGAGAGAATGGAGACGGCTTGGCTTGAAATGGAGATGGCTGTTGCTGTTGTTGAAAGGGTTGCTGGACCGCAGCTGGCTGGGCGACCTTAACACCATTGAGCTGGGGATTTGGGGAGTTTTTCAGGGCATCCTGCGGAAGGCCAAAAGGTGATGGTTTTGAACTTGCCGCCACCTGTGCCGGTGGGGACGCAAAGGCCGATTGATGGTTCGACGTGGCAGAGCCATTTACTCTCGTGGCAGCAGCGGCAGCGGTCGCTGGAGGGTCTGGGGGTGGTGCCTCGGGGGGCAGTTTCGGGACGGTCTTTGCCTTGAGAGCTCGTAACCGCTCTTCCTCGGCCCTCAGACGCTCCTCGGTGCGTATGCGCTCCTCTTCCTTCTTCTGCTGCTGGCGTATCCTCAGCTCCTGCTCGTGCAGCCTCCTCTGTTCTTCCTGCAGGGCATGTTCGTGGTAGACTCGGATGGCGGTCTCCCGCACGCGTTCGTGCTCGGCCTGGGCTGCGGCGAGGGCATCTTGGTGACTGAGCTCGGTGTGTCGGTTCTCGGACATTAACTCGGACAGTGGACTACGGCTTGGACTCGACCATTGGCGTGATCTTCGTGGGGCTGGCGAAGAACCAGCCATTGCGTTCAAGGAGGGGTGGTTATGATTGCGCCATGTGGGAATCAGACAAGCAGGGCTCAGGACAAAGAATTGGCAGCAGGCTGGACAGGCGGTGATTGTCCAGAGGGAGGGAGATATGGCGGAGATGGGGGAGATGGCATAAGAGGTAGGTAAAATGTCGTGTCGGCAGCTCAACCAAAGCTCGATTGTGGGTTTTGTTCTAGTGTAAGTGGTTAAGTTCTGAGTTACGGCAGCTTGGAGTGGAAACAGATTTATTAGACGCGGCTGGGACACGAACTGGAAAGGTCCTCAAGTGACAGGGATTAATTAGTGTACCTATGTAGTTTCCCTTCCAGTGGGATTAGGTATGTACTAGTGCCTTGATTGGTGCTTTGGGGGGTTTTTGTTTTTTTTGTTCGTTGCGTTCTACCGAGTTAGTTTAGTGTATGTACCTAGGTTGTGTACCTAGGTAGGTACCTATCTCGGCCGGGGAGCACTTATTGCAGCTTAATAAGCACAGAGGGAAAGGGAGTGCTTTCCAATGAGATGGTCTGTGCTCTCATATTCTATTCCACTTACTAATAGTATATCCATTTTCCCATTCTTCTCTAAAATAAGCACACCACATCCATCTCGTATATCTTGATGGAACCATAAACTCATCTGTAAGTACCTAAGGCAACTCTGGCTTGGTCCCATTGGCCAAGTTAGCCTTCAAATACGTCTGGTGACTCACAATGGAATCCTCGATCCCGAGCGAGCTCGCCACCTCGAGTCACTCGTCTATGCCAGCTGTCTCAAACTTCCCGCCGTGCAGCGCCTCCACGACGCGACGGGCCCGCTAGCCATCTCCCTGGCCACCGTGACTACATCTATGAAGTTGAGGTAATATTGCCGAGGCGCTGAAGATGAGAGTACAACTCGTGTTTTAGCAGCATCGAGGATGTAGGCGGGAGTGTCTGTCTCTGCTTCCTAGTCATTGGTTTGGCAACAAGTTGGCTCCTTTCTTGACTGGTTATGCTGGCCATTCTACCTTAGGTTCGTGTGCTGAACTGGCAGAGGTCCTGTAGCGGCATTTCAATGACCATTTTCTCCCTGAGGGCATTCTGCAACCTTGCTAATAGGAGTGAGCTGCCTCTCACGGCGAAGAAACCTGTATCGGCTCGGATGTCGGCAGCACCAGCGGCTTCACCAAGAATGTCTCTCCAGATCAGTCGTGGCTGACCTTCAGCTACAGTAGGAGGGGCTTTCGTGCCTGTCTCGTCGCGTCTTTCTCGGACTAATAGATTGCTCACTGCTTTTCTGTCGACTGTTTCGTGACTGGGAGCCGATCTAGAGCTATTATCATCGTGGTGATCATATAGCGAGGTAGAGGAAGATCGCCACAAAGCCTATCGAGCTTGGCTTGATCTAGACTCAGGGCAGGCTTGCACGTTTCGAGCATCGCCTTGTGGCGTGCGGCGGGTAGGCTGATGCCAAGGGGCACGTATATAGCGCCCACGTGCAGGATGGCCAGCATGGCTGCGTAGGTGTCGATGCTCGACTCGCAGAGCACTGTGGCTCGTGTCCTTAGGCCTACACCGACATCTGCCAGCGCCATGGCACTGCTGCTGACGCGGCCGGACAGCTGGTCGTAGGTCATTAATCCGACGTCGTCCTTGATGGCGATCGAGTCGGGGGAGTTGTAGCAGACTTCTTCGAATCGCTACGTGAGCGTCTTCTCGGCCCAGATGTGCTCTTCCCTCGAGAATTGAAGGGGCTGTCATATCTTCATTTTCAGCATTCTGGTCTGGTCCTAAAGGTGCTGGTCGCGATTCATATTCTGCTTGAGTGAGTGTGACAGCAGGTTTGCAGTATTGCGTGCAGTTGTTGTACCGAAGTGCTCAGTTCTGAGGGTCCATCAGATGAAAAAGGGGGGAAAGATTATATGGGAGAACCGAGGATTGTCATACTAATGAGTCCTAATCAGTGCGTTAGGATCATCCATGAAAGGATGGAATCTCATGGCTATGTTTGCATGAGCCGAGCCTGAGCGGGCCGAGATGATGGCTTGAAGGAACGGATGGTGGAAATCGGTCACGGCGAGAGGAGTGTAGAACGGAGAACGCAAGTGTTATTCCATATTGGTACCGAGATTACCGCTCCTAACGACGTATCCCACATCCACAGTCAGTCCAATATCGATGCCAGATGCTTCTTGATCTTGGAGTTATCTTCTCCTGACCAAGCTCGTCATGAACATGTTAGCGGCATGATATATAGACTAACCAGCGTTTCCATATAAGCTTCCAAGTGAAGAGAAGACCATGGGAAATTACAACTATTGATCTACAAACTCGTCATCAAGGTAAACGGTACCATCATCTTTGGGTGCGAGTTAATTTTCTATGTTTTCAGCTGTGGTGTTGACGCGAACTTCAAACCGTGTCCTCAAGAACGAGTACACCATTGTCTAGTGAATCATGGCAACTTTCTCCCGAACTTGTTTACGGTCTGTCACGTCCATTTTGATCATTCGTATCTTGCCCCTAGATAGTGCCATATCAACTAACCAGCTCGGATCAACATCTAGGTTTCGACTTGCCAAGCCAAGACAATATGCCGAGCACCATACCTGACCATAAAATGAGCTAGGGATTGTCCCAGTTCGCCTACTAATCCGACCATAAAATTTGTTCCATCTGGAAGAAAAACCTTTTTCACATCGAGGAATGTTACGCCTACATTTAATTGCTCTGTCAGCTTCTAGTCAAGCACAAGAGAAAGCCTCGCGGGACCAAACAGGTCACCCTGGGCTTCTTCCCGCCGACTTCTACGACTAGGTAGTAAGTATATGCTGATAGACATGCGGCCTCCTATTGGACTAAAGGCTACGCCACACCCCGAATAGGGAAAATGTCATAACGCTTGTGATACCCCGGCGTCCTGGCCGCCAGCTGCTCTCAGCTGATTTACATGGGGCAAATAACCTTAAAGTAATGGAAGTTCTCCCCATCACTTCTTATAGGCAGATACTGGTGGCGAAGAATGTGGCGCAGCCACATTATACTACCTAGTAGCTTGCAAGCGAATAGGTATATGGATTCCCTGATGGCTACATTTATGAAGTATACCGACAACTACAACAGGAGGAACGGACATGTATACCGGCATCGTACACAAATGGAGAGCCCCGAGATGACTTCCTCTGGACTAGGTATTTCGAGCCATTTACCTGACCCCATCGAGTTCCGGACCTAGCTGGCCGCCGTCTGGATCCCGTTCAATGAGATCGCTTTTTTTACTTATTGAGCAACACTATATTCGCCTTCGCGAGGCATCCGGAAGTTGTCGAGAGACTTCAAAAGGAGCCACTAGATTGCCGAAACAAATTCGTGACCTTTAAAGACCTGCAGTCGTTGAAGTATCTTAGATATGTGGTAAATGAATGTCAGTATAACCCTTTCAGGCTTTTTCCAGGGAGAGGCACTGACTAACTAACATCGTGACAACCCATCCAATATACCCGGATGTACAGGGGGTCATATGCTGAAGAGCTCCGGACCGAGAGGTGGGAAGCAACACGGCCGATGTGGAACTTCATGCCGCCCGGGGACGGCCCTCGGATCTGCCCCGTGGTCTTGTATCCTATTTCGAGGTTTTATCGTGTATTTGCCACGCCATTTATACAACATACTGCTACGGGGCCGGTCGCTATCACGCATCTCTTCTCCCTTGAGGCATAGAGACAGCACCCCTATTCCATTATGTGAATCCCGTTTTTCGTACCATACCTAGCTAAGTGCCCAACAAGATTATTGCATGTCCGCCCCTATTTCTTCGATCCAAGTAAATCACCCTCCATAAAATCTTCCGTCATCTCACCTAACTATCGCACCCCAAACCCTCAGACGCACAGCCCTCACAAACCCACATCCCCCTTCCTCGCCTCGTACTCCCCCCGAATAACCTCCGCCGCCACCTCCGCGAGCGCATACACCGACGCGTGCGGATGGCACGTCGTGATGACGGGAAACACACTACTATCCACGACCCTCAGCCCGCTCGTGCCCTTGACGCCGAACCGCGCATCCAGCGCCTTCCCCAGCGCTACGCTCCCGACGGGGTGGTGGAAGCTCTGCGCGCCGTCCCTGAAGACCTCCGCCTCGTCGTCGTCATCGTCGCCGTCGCAGCAAGCCAAGTCCGGGCCGGGGAACAGCTCGCGCAGGTTGACACGCGCCGTCAGCGTCGGCGACCGCGTCACGTTGAGAACTGTGCATATAAGATCGGGAGATTTTCAGTAAAGATTTGCCCTGATGTGTTTAGAATATTGGGGGTAACTTTTTGGGGTCTAGGGAGGTGCTCTGTTGGCAGTTTGTGGAGTGGGAGTGGGAAGAAAAAAAGAAAAGAAAAAGCTCATGCACAGGATAAGGCAATTTTTTTTCATCCTCCCGGGACAGGATAAAAAGGGAATGGAGTGGAGAGAAGGGCATAAACGATCGTAACGAAAGAAAAAAAAGAATATGTATCACTCACGGCGCGCGAACCCGTAGCGCGCCAGCGCATAGTCCGCATCGGACCCGAAATACCGCGTGTCGACCAGGGGGTCGTCGCGCCAGCGCGCGGAGGCGAGGCGCACGGTGCCGGCGGCCTCGGGCTGCACGAGGGCGACGAAGGCGGTGACGGCGTGGGCGGAGGCGTAGGGGGCCAGGAACGAGGCGCCGGCGTACTGGTACGCGAGGTGGGGGCGGTCGGGGGCCAGGGCGAGGTAGTGGTGCGACATATTGCCGCCGAAGGCGCGCAGGACGGCGTCGGGCACGCGCTCCGTCACGAACCCGGACGCCTGCACGCCCGGCGACGAGAGCGGCCCGCCCCCCGTGCGCGCGTACTCGGCTTCGAGCGCGGCGAGCACGTCCGCGCGCTCGAGCGACGAGGCGGTCACGATGGACCCCGGCACCTCGAAGACGGTCGCGACCATGTGGTGGTCTCGTAGGTTGGACCCTACTGCCGGACTGTCCTTCACGACGGCCACGCCTACGGCCTGGAGGTGCGCCTGCGGCCCGATCCCGGATAGCAGCAGTAGTCTGGGCGAGTTGATCGCCCCGGCGCTGACGATGACCTCCCTGCCTGTGGCGGTGATCGGTGATGCGTCGTCGTCATTGTCGTCGTCCGAGATAACGTAGTCCACGCCCACCGCCCGCGGGGTCTCCGGGTCGCTCTGGTCGAAGTTGATCTTCACGACGCGCGCGCTGTGCCGGATCTGGATGTTGGGCCGGGCGGCGGCGCGGTAGCCGTAGGCGGTCCACGCGTACGAGCGCGTGCCGTTGGAGTTGCGGACGGCGTGGGGGCCCCCCTTGACCAGCCCGATCCCCGTGCCGTCCGTCAGGTCCGCGGGCTGGGACCCGTCGTCCAGCCAGGCGTTCCAGAAGTCGGGCTCGAGGCCCGACAGCCGGTCCGGGCGGTCGTAGCTCACGAAGACGCGCCCGTCCGCGCCGAAGACCGACGTGTTGATGGGCTGCTCGTAGGGCAGGGGGTCCGGGACGTACAGGTTGGCGCTGGCGCGGAAGCGCTGCACGATGCTGTCCCACCCGAGCGCGGCGATGCCCGAGACCTCGGCCCACTCGTCAAAGACGGACCGCGCGCCCCGGCAATAGGCCATGAAGTTGATGCCCGAGCCCCCGCCGAGCATGCGTCCCTGGTGCAGCGCCGGCGTCGCGCCGCTCAGCCTCGGCTGCGGGACTAACGTGAAGTTCCAGGAGTACTTGCTGGGCCATAGCTGTCCGGATAGCGCTGGCGTGCTGACCAGCGGGTCGCCCGTAGGGTCTGGCCCAGCTTCGAGCAGCAAGACCGAGTGGTCGGGGTTCTCCGACAGCCTGTCTGCGAGGACTAAGCCCGCTACTCCTCCACCGACGATGATGAAGTCGTAGTCACCCCCGCTAGTCTGGGCGAGGCATGGGAATGCCGTGGCGGAGAGAAGCAGAGACAAAGTCGGCCATATCATCTTGGGGAAATGTCACCGCGCTGGGTTTGCCTTCAACTGTGTCGAGAGTTCCCGGTATACGGGATAAGTATGTACTAGTCAAACGGAAACGACGCGGCCATGTTTTGCAGAGCCCAAGAGCTCCTTATGTACTTTATTTCCACGGGTTCCTCATGAGGGATCGCGGTGGTAACTCTACCCCAAACCCGAGAATCCTGTCTCCGCACCTAATACATCCCCCTCGTTGATAGGTCTTCTACCTAACCAGTGACGACCACGGAAGCATAGCCTGGGTAGCAGTCAGCTTACATGATGGAATCAGCAGCTATATGACAAGCTGCTCATAGTCCCTAGCATTATGTCCGGCGGAGAGAGAGAGAGCTTGTGGCCGGACACAAACCGGAGGTAGGGGGAGGTGAGAGAGAGCTCATGTAACCCCCCCTGCTATAGGTTGACTTCCTATTCGATATGTCAATACGACGTGGTTTAGACCCAGACAACCGGACAACTGGAATACGCATATTTCGTCCGAGATACTAGTTCTACGAGACGACACCATCAACCAAACCAATTAGTTGTATTGGCTAGGAATCCCGGGAGTCTAGGCATACATACTACTGCATCGTAAGATATCACATACGTCCAGCGTATGAACCTTACACATCTGACTTCTCTAATCTAGGCGAGTGAACCCATCTCCGTATACCCCAGCACCCAACGGTCAAGCAGCTAAGTGCGCAGCATCATGAGAAAGCAGCAGCCTATCCGAACCCAGCCACTCCAGATGCCGTGTCGTTCCAGGAACCGGGGATTTTGCTTGGCACGGACCAGACAGAGTCCCATCCCGGCTTTCTCTCCCCCTACCTATCATACATGGCATATGCGCCAAGTCGGAGTTGGTCGGACTATACACTCACTACGACTACATGTGAGAACGCGAAACTAACCCGGAGAGACGTAGTTGCGTTGCTGGCAGATGCTAAACTGGCCGCTGATGAACTACCTTGCTTGCTTATATAACATGGTGGCGGTAGGTTGGGGGGGTGGGTTACGAAATAGGTATATAACACTATCCCATGCCAAAACGTAGACGATGGATGGATGACCGTTCGTGGTCGAGAACAAAAAACAAGCTAGATCGGTAAAGGGGGAGAATGTGCTGCTGATAGTACCATATCGATCGCCAATAATAAGAGTCGTTGATCATGCCAAGTAGAACCATACTTACCCATCTAATCTCTACCTATATCCGGCTCTTGGGGGAAAGGGGGGGATGCCTTCAACTGGGATATTGCATTGGGCATCGCATCTAGGGACCATCCATATAAGTGTTCTCTCCTAGGTTAGCCCGAATAGATCAAGATCACTAAATACCGTGTGATATAATCCGCTCTAAACTGAAGAAATCTGGTCACTTCACGATACCTATCCTCTCCCCCCGAATCTTAGGAGTAAGTAATTAAGCTTGTCCACTAATCAGCCCCCCCCTTTTTCACCTCTACCTGACTACCTACCTACCTTACGCAGACACAAAAATTACGCACCTAAGGAGCCAGCTCTACGATGATACTCAGACACGATTTTCTTCCAAACTTCTCTTCTTTTATATATATATATAATTACTCCTATTCAACCACATCTCGAGGGCAGAGGCACACAAATAACTGGCATATAAAGGTCTTAATATAAAAAACTACTTAGGTATATAGGTTAGGTTAGATTTAAAACCCCAAAACAACCATAAATCCAACCAAACTACTACTTAAGTATGTAAGTATGGGGGGGTATATAATAATAAGAATATAAATCCGATCCACTCCTCCTCTCTCCACCCTCTCCCCCCAACGACACACACAGCCATCCCAGCAGACAAAGAAAACCCTCGCCCTGTCTATGGTATCTCTGAATTCCTCTCATCCCACCCCACCCTTTTTATTTTCCCCCCTGATCTGTTCCAAATCGGCCGTGAAAAAATAAAAGGTATCATGACATTCCAATCTTACACACCTTTCTCCTTCTCCTTCCTATCCTGGTCTCCTCCACTATACGTATATCTCCAAACCAACCACCAACCACCAACCAACCAAAAGAAGAAAAGAAAAATTTGGTAAAAATAAATAAAAATAAAAATATTATCCAGATAATATGCATAGGCGCGGTAATGTATGATGGTCGTTACGACCACCACCAAGCCCCGGGATTCCTATGGGAAGAAGAAAAAGAATCGAAAACGACAAAATAGAAAAAAAAAATTGGTTCAAAGATAACATATATATAAAAGGAGAAACAGCACAGACAAATGACCATTGGCGAGAAAGAATAAGAGAGTAGACTTTTTTCTGGGCATTGGGTAGCAAACACGAAACAAAAATATATTGTCTTTCTAAAGCTGGTATCGGGTTATACGGTACTGTTTTGCGAGCTACCGAAACCTTTCCCGCTTCGTGTTTCGCCCGTCTTTTTTCTTTTGGGATGTGTTGTGTGTGAGGGTGTTTTCTCTTTTTGGGCAAGAGCTCCCAAAATACCCAATGGTCATTTGCCTCACTCCTCCTCCTTTCCTTGCGTCCTTCGTCAAACCCCTTCCCCTCCTCCCCTGCTGTGCCACAAGTCCGTCTCCCTCCCGTTGTATTAGGTGGACAGCAGTCTTATTGATTCTCGCGCTCCAAGGAAATGGTCGTAAAATAGTAGTGAGTCATCAAAAAGAAGCCCGCAATCGCGAACAGCGCTTAGCTGAGCTGCATGACCATGGGGCCGGCAACGGTGATGTCGTCGGTCAGGACACCGTCGTTGGGGGCGGCACTGGTGAGGGTCATGTAGACGGTGCCGGCGAGATTGGGGGGGACGGCACAGCCCTGGGCTGCGTCGAAGGGAGAGAAAGCGGTGCCACCGGGAGCAGCCGAGTTTGTGAAGCCACAGAACTGAGCCTGCGAGGAGGCATCGCTCTGAACCTTGACCATGGTGCCGGCAGCGAGGGTCATCACACCAGCTACAGGAGCGGGCTCGACCATGGTGAGAGTGGGGAAGGGAGTGAGGACAAGGTTGGAGCCACCAGGGCAGGACTGGATGAAGGGGGCAGCAAGAGAGAAGACCGCCTTAGGTCCAAGTGGGGTGTCGAAGGGCGACGGAGAGGCAGCAATGCCAGAGGCCACACGGATGAAAGACTGGTGACGAGCCTCGATAGTCAGGATAGAGCCTGCAGTGCTGAGGATCTTGCTATCCGACACGAGGGGTGCGGCACCAAGATACGCAGAGACACCGACGCTCTCAAGGATAGCTGCAGTGGCCACCATGCCTGCCGCATCGGTGAAGCCAAAGTTGTACGTGCAAGGCTGGACCGGTTGCACACCAGCCTGGGCAATGGCGCTCTGGAGGGCCTGGACGTGTGTTTGCTCACTAGCACCAATGCCCTTCAGGTCGGCGAGTTGAACCTGGTTGAGGCCAAGAGCAGTGAACTGGTCATCGCCAAACTGCGCGAATCCCTGTTGGTAGAAGGATGCCTCGAGCCATTCCAAAGTGAGAGCACTATATATACGTTAGCGGGGATCTTGATAAACCACGAATGGGCGTTAGCATACAATTGGAGGATATCGACATCGGCCAGTCCTAGAGCTGCAGCTGCAGCATTCTGACGCTTCGAAATGCTGTAGATGTGGTTCTGTCTCGGGGTGAACTTCGGTACCGACGGTAGAGCAGAGGCAACGGCTACCAATCCTGCCACGAGCCCCGCAGTCTTCATAATGGAAGGCATTCTGATGAAATTAATGTGGTATATATATGTATATCGGTTATTTGCTCGTTTCTAGCGATCGGACCAATAGCGACGGTAGGGATGTGGTGAATGAATGAACGTCTCCTGACGAAAGCAAGACCAGCCTGGCTGTTGTTTATAAAAAATCCCACCTGGGTATTAGAAGAATATTAAAGTTAAGGAGAGTGAGGAAACGTTGATCCCAGAAAAGCAGACCAGCGCTTAATATTCAAAGTAGAACACGAAATAGAAGGTATTGGGATGGAGAGGAGAAGAGAAACCAGGCCTGGAGAGGAGGGAAACGGCGGCTCATAAAAACAAGAGCCCTCGCAGCGGGCAGAGCCATGAGTGATGGGGGAATGCGGGTCCCGGAAAGAAGGTCGACCGGCCAGGAAGCGAGGCGATCCCTAGCATCGGTCCCTTGAGCTTCCTTGACGAGAGATAGGCAGTCCTTCGTCGCAAATGCCATTTCTGCAATAGTACCCGCATCCGAGAGCCAAGGAGCAGGCAGGGTACCTACTTGGGACGGTAGTGTATGGGCACTGGGTGTTAGGTGCGCTGCCCGGCAAATGACTTGATCCAGGCATGCAGAGAGGCCCGTGAAGAGTAGGAGAGAAAAGTGGCGCTGTCCAGGAAAGGCTCGAGAAACGAAACACCGTCCAAGCAAGGCGGCCCTGGGCCAATGAGAGCGGGCGATGGGCAGGTAAGCTTACAGATTAAGTTGGGATGAAGTTGCTGGTCAGGCCGGATCGGTCGCGGTTAGTTCGGCAGGGGGGGACGGGATGGGATCCTGGGGAAGGGGTGTCAGGGGTGCACGGTGATCCGAGGCGTCGAGGGGCGACGTGCTTCACGAACCGTTTCAGCCCGCCCTCTGCAGCGCACATTCGAGCTGCCTTGGCACTACGGACGAGCCGCAATCCGGATCCTGAAACCAAAGCTCAACTATGCCGAGCCATCTTGCACCTCCTCCGAATCTCCCATCGATTCTTTTTAAACCTGGGATGCGCTGTGATGACGGAGTAGCTGTGACAGCCCAGAAGCAGAATCGATGATCTGCTTTCTTGATCTACCTACCTCCACCGTCCTGACCTCCCGGTCCGCAATACACCTCTCTTGTCCTCCATGGCAATGAGGGAATCCGTGATCCGTGATAGAGGGTAGGAATAAAAAAGAAAATGTTTAGTTTCTTCTTGACCTAGGTAGGTATTGCCAGGCCGTGGCATCGAGGATCTTCGTGACAGATCCGAGATGTAAATCCTGTAAATGAAGGAGAAGCTTGGTATTCAAGCTATCCGTGGTTGAGTAGGTAGGTAGGTAGGTAGTATTGTAAACGAACCCCCCTGGATGTCTTGGCACATATAAATTAGTTGAGTGGGATTACGAAAACCTCTACCTATATCATGATATTAGGTATACCTACCTACTTTGCTCTTCAGGGGCACCGCAAGAAACACGACGGGATCATCGCGCAGCCATACGCAGTGTTCCGTCCCGCACAGGCGTATCTAGGTAATGGGTTCTTTCAGTCGAGCACCTACCGAACGACGATTCAATGTATTCAGCTGGTAATTAGCCTTGAAGCTCTGCTGCACAGTTCTTTCAGGTTATATACTAGGTTACTTAAGTAGGTTGTAACATAGCACGTCAAGTTGCGTCAAACACTAGCTTCGAATATTATGAGGTGCAGAATACCTACCTAGGTACATAGGACCCAATCATATACTTAGGTGGTGATAGGTAATCCGGTAAATCCACGGTGTATTAATGGAGCATGGGGGTGTTTAGATGTGGAGTTGAAGTGGTTTAGGTAAGTTATATAGAAGAGGTAGGTAATATCAACTATATTGGTATAAGAAGAAATGAGGAATTACTTTACGTAGGTAGGGGGGAGCACTGATAACTAAAAGGAGACGAAACAAGACCAACATTAGGTTAGATTCTGTTCATGTCAATTGAGCTTGAAAAGTGGGGACACACAAACAGCCGCCCTCCTCCTCCCTTCCTCTTTCCCTTCCTCCCCTTCCCATACCTACCTACCTAAGTAGGTACCCCAACCCCCACGCCCTACGTCCTACCCCTGCTCTTCCCTAACGAAGAAGACACAAAGCACAAACCGGCAGCTGCAGGTACCCGACACGAAGACCAGGGGAGGTCGAGTCCACGAGCCGAGGGTTTGGAGAGAGGAGGGGGCCTCCAAGGTCGCAGGTCGCATACCTCTCCGTATTTAGTAGTAGTTACCTAGTGAAAAAAAAGAGCTTCCGTCCGATTATCAATCTTGAAATCTATGTGGCCGACTCACTGATCCTCCTTTGTCTGAAGCGCACATCATGATCCTCGACATCGGGCCCCCCCTGTGAGTGCGTCAATACGGCGACTTTTCATCTTCCGAGCCACGTTCATCTAACATCGCGATCTAAGATCCTCTTCTCGTAGCCCATACAGTTACAGGCACTACTCGAATACTAGATATCTAGGTTTCGTAGATCTCTCCTCCTTTCTCCATCCTTTGGCAAACATCATGTACGTATGCATACTCTACGGCAGTTTGTTTGCTAATTAGCTGGCAATGGCACTGGCATTGGCACTGGCACCGGCACTTTGCGTAGGCAATATTCCCACAAGCAGCATAATAATCCATCTTAGGAGTGTCTCGTATATCGTCATCAACTACTGAAGCTACCTAAGTATATCTGCCCCCTCAAAAATACCTACTTTTATCGGTACGATAAGATATACAACCACAGCTTCGCCAGATAATAAGACCTAACAATTTGCCTAGCTTTTTGATTCGACGCACTGTTGATCAGTTACACTCAGGGTAGCCCCGGACAGTCGTCATATTACCAGCTGCTCCATTGCTCCCTACCCCATTCGCTAACCTTCAAAGAGCAATGTGTGTAGAAGTCATAGCTTCCTAAAGAGCATATGGGTTCAGCGAACGGATCGTCAGGCAACTGCTTTGTGGTTAGCCTCCCGGTTACATAAAAATATGGACAGGGTCATATGATCACTTACGGTGGACTCTTGCTAAGATCCGTCTTGAGTATTACAGGGACTCGTGCCATCTCGGTCACATCCTGGATATACTCGCCGCCTTCTTCTCTCAAGGTGAAGAGCTTCAGGTATTTCTCCTTGTTGGTGAGACGTGTCTCAACAGCTTCCGCCATAGGCACCTTAGAGTCCGACCGAGTACGGTGAAGCACACCAGCTGCATTAGAGGATGATCGTGTCGGCGATCCAGGCACACTCTGGGTTGGCCGTTCGGCGAGCGAAGCACCGGCCATAGCTTCCGTCACGTCCGACGCGTTGTCGTCGTCATCATCAAATAGCGCGTCAACATCGTCTGTGGACATGGTGCCCGTCTCGGTTTGCTTTCGTGCCGCCTCTTCGCGCTCTTTCTTGGCCCGCTCCGCTTCTTCTGCTTGTCGGGCGGCTGCAATGGCATTCGATACCCGCTGGGATGCTGCGGCCTTCGGCCGCTCATCCTCCGGTACGTAAGCTGAACTAGGCACTCCCTTCTCCCAGTAGAGCTCCAGGACTCTCTTCTCCTTTCTGAACTCGGCCTTCTTCAGCGGCAACTGATCACAGTGCACACGCTTTTCGAAGCCCCACTCAGGAATGAGAACATCGAAGGCAGACTCGTAGACACAAATGACGATACCTTCGCTGATAAGGTCACCGTTGACCTCTTGTCGTTTCTTGTCCATAATTCTGCAAGACTCAATATGAATGCTCTGCTCCTGGGCATTCTGGGCCGATTCCTTCTTGGTGTTACAAGACTCGATCGTCTTCACCAGATTTTCAATGTCGTCATTGTATTCAATCTTGCCCTCAGATAGTACAGCTTCCAGCTGGCGGTGGACAATGATGTCAGCGTAACGCCTGGTAGGGCTGGTGAAATGCGTGTAAAGAGGTAGGTTGAGGGCGTAATGAGGCCAAAGCTGCTTATTAGTCTTTCCGGCAATGAAGTACTTAGCGTGGTGCATGCCCTTGAGAAGCAAAGTCTCCATGCCCTTGCGCACATCGGCGTCATGAACCTTAAACAGACTATTTTGAAGCGTTCCACTGCTGGTGATATCGATATCATACCCTAGCGCCCCCATTCGCTCAACAAAGGTTTGCAGGCGTCGGGCATTGGGTGGTCCTTGTCGTCTGAGTAGGGCCTTCTCGGGGAGACCCTGGGCAAGCTTTTGAGCAACGTAGGCATTGGCCTTGTGTAAAAGTTCTTCAACGAGTTCAGTTCCGGGTGTAGAATCAAAGATGTTGTGCTGGATAGGGATGTTTTCATCATCGAGCTGGTGGAGAAGACGTAGAGGGGCAGTTGGTTCACCCTCGGACCCCAAACGCGCCTCCTGGAATTTCTGTGCAACAGCCTGCGAGAACGTTAGAATACTGCTAGATAGATAGAAACAATATGAAACCTACGTTGAGGATTTGGATGTCCTTAACTTGGGCAGTCTCATGCTTGAAGTTACCACCTGCTAGGGCATCATCGATGTCTTTTAGAGACAGTTTGGCAGTACTCTTAATAATACTCTTTCCAACCCACGTGTCGCCCTCTGCAACGGCACCAGTGTGTGGGTTGACGCGGAAAACAACGCTAACAGTGAGTCTGTCCTGTCCTGGGGTAAGAGTGCAAACCTCGGAGGAAATCTTGGGGGGGAGCAAAGCACAGGTACGGTTCACCAAGTGAACAGCAGTGCCGCGTTTCTTAGCTTCACGGTCGACAAGCGAGTTAGGCTTAACAAAGTGGGTAATGTCGGGTACGTGAATACCGATCTCAATCTTTCCGTCGGGCTCCGTTTTAACGTGGACAGCGTCGCTAAGCTCTTCGGTACCCGCCAGATCCAGAGTGAATGTCTTCTCCTCACGGAAGTCTCGGCGAGCACTGATAGCCGCTTCATCCTCCTTAGCAACAGACCAATCCTGGAGACCGACGCTGCGCAGAACAGCCTCCGAAAATTCATCCGAGGAAAAGTTGTTATCACGGAGCAGAGCATCAGTCTCCACCTTTAGGTCACCCATGCGACCTAGTTGCTCAACAAGAGTGCCAAAGGGGTGAAGAGATGTGATAGGCCACCGCTTGATGCAGGCAACAAATATCCGGTCGGCATACTCTTGGTGCTTTTCAACGAAATCCCGCGGTGCCTGCTCCGTGGGTATGGCGATCAGTGGGACACGCTTGTCGGTGGGCTTGAACCAAACGATCTTGGGCTTGTCCTGTTGACGGTTATCGTGGGAACGGCCACCGTCTCGGGCGGCTCTCTCAGCTTCCTGCTTCTCCTTCGTAGCTTGGCTGCTAGGTCGTAACAGACCGAGTGTGCCCGAAAACATCTGGCCGGCAACTCGTTCAATGACAGCAACAATGTGCCCGGCATAAAGAGGCTTGGACTCGTCGCTAATCTCCTCTTCCTCAACAAGGAGGAGACTTTGGCCTTCAACTTCAACATCGTCATTCTTCTTCTGGGTGGGTCTCTGTCGAAGACTGCCCCGTCGACGGATTCCTCCCTCGCCGGTATTGGCTTCTTCTCCGTTAGCGGAGCCCGATTGGGCATTGCCATTGGTGGACCCGGAGCGTGTGTCGGTGATGTCCTTTCTCTTCTTCTTTTCTTCTTTCTCACGCTTTTGCGACCAGACTTCATCAACATCTAGGAGCTCCACAGCAACCAAGTCCCCTTCCAAAGCTCGGTTGCGGTCCTTGCTACCGCAGATGAAGATGTCGGCATCCAAGAGCCCATCGGAAGTTGACACGTAGGCATCGCTACGGTTCTTCTTGTTGACCCGGAGGATACCAGAAACAAGCTGCCCATCACCTAGAAGAGCAGGTAGGGTAGCCTGGGGAAGGTAAGGGGTAAAGAGCGTCTTTCTCTGCTGCTGCTGAGACTGCTGACCGCCGAGCTGCGGTGCATGTTGACTGCCTTGGAGACCGACAACATGCTGACCATTCATCTGTGCGGCCTGCAGAGCTTGAAGTTGGTTCAATTGCATAGGATTAAGCTGTTGGCCAGGGTACATCTGAGCCATCATGGGGATCTGCCCGGGAAGTTGCATAAGCTGGGGCTGCCCAGGATATTGGAAAGCCCCAATGGAATTAATGGACTGGTTCACGGAACCACGAGAGCGGTGACCAGGCTGGAAGCCCTGCTGGACCTGTCCAGTCTGGTCTTGGCCCTGGTTCTGGCCTTGTTGGTTACGCCAATTGCCCTCAAAGTTGCGCGAAGAGGACCGAGCATGGCCGCCCTGACCACTGCCGCGGCGGGGGAAATCACCATCGTTTGACCCGCCGCCACCGCGACCGCCTCGGCTGTTTGCTGCCATGCTCTGACTACGTCCGTGTCCACCCCGCCCGCCACGAGTGGACGAGCCCTGTGCTATGGGAGTGTCCGCAGGGCTGGCCTTCGGTTCCTCGGCAGGTGCACTGGACTCGGCAGCACCGGGGCCAGGAAATTGGAAACCCGAGGTGGTTCGCTTCTGTTGAGCGAGTTCGGCGGCTTTCTTGGCATCGGCCAAGGCCAAAGAGTGCCTTCGCTGATGCCCACCGCCGCCGCCGCGGCCACCTCGAGGGGCATTTTCCCGATTGTGGCTAGAGTTGTCCAACTGACCATACGACGACCCGGCAGCCCCGGTGGAGGGAGCTGGGGGTGGCCCCATGTTCACATTGGGCATCGCCGACTGGTTACGACGGTGGGACATGGGCTGACTTGGAGGGGCCATGGCAAGATTCTGCTGTGGGATCTGGTTGGGGAACTGGAAGGCAGTCTGTGGCGACATGCCAGCCATGTTCGGTTGCAAAGGGTTGAACTGGCCGCCAGGACCAAGCTGGCCAGGCGGCATCATGCCCATATTCATGTATTGTTGGTGGGTGGCTTGGATCTGTTGCTGCTGCTGCTGCAACAGCTCGATCTGCTGCTGAATAGCAAGCTGCTCCACTGTAGGACAAAGAGACGCAGGTTAGCCTCGGGAATAGCGACGAGAGAGGGAAGTAACGAGAAGGAGAACAAGAACAATGAGATGGAAAAGCCGGGAGGCAGACTCACTTCCGGGATTGGCGAACATGCTCATCAGTGGAGTAAGCTCGGATGGGCTCCTGCGATGGGCAATGTGAAGGCGACGCCCAGCAGGTCCGGGAACGCCTCCGGTCTGGGGAGGCTGCTGCTGCTCCATGACGGGCTAGCAGCTGAGAGAAATTGCACGTCGGGTGCGACAACAACTGGGTTGGTAGACGGTGATAGTTGGTTGAGGTGGGGTTTGGAGTCAAACAATTGGATAGATGATGGAGGCGAGAGCCGATGTGGTTTGAAAGCTTCAGTGATGTGAAAAGTCGATGGACAGACAGGTTGGTGTCTGGAGAAAGAGGTACTTTTTTGGTGCTTGCGTGGACTCTTTTTTTTTTCTTTGCGACGGCAAAAAGGATGGTAAATGAGAGGACGGAAATGTGGCTGCAATGCTGGTGGTAGATGCTGTAAAATCCCAAGGGAAGGAACGTAGAAGAGATGTGAGAGAAGGTGGATAGATAAGATGGGAAAGATAGATAAGGTAGGGAGGGAGGGAGAGAGAGAGGGAGAGATGGTGATGATTGATGAAGTTTTGGGGAGCTTGGGGTTTTGGGAAGATCTTCAACAACGGGACAACCTGGAGACGAGGACAGGCAGGTTTGGTTTGGAGGAGGACGTGTGAGGTCAAGCACACCAGGATGGGGCAAAAGCCTTGGCCCTGCCGGGGTTTGGTTGGCTAGA
Source organism: Biscogniauxia sp. FL1348 (assembly GCA_022544895.1). Classification (NCBI taxonomy): domain Eukaryota; kingdom Fungi; phylum Ascomycota; class Sordariomycetes; order Xylariales; family Xylariaceae; genus Biscogniauxia; species Biscogniauxia sp. FL1348. Next base: position 230,161 of record JAJNNV010000054.1, on the reverse strand, counting down.
GGGCGATGTGATTGGGTAGTGACTACGCAATGAAGCAAAGGCGGTACACTGGGCCCCCGGCACGGTGACAAGGTACATGCATGTACTGTAGGTCCTTAGTTTGGTGCGTAGGTGTCCTTAGCGAGCGAAGAGGGAAACTTAAAACACAGCTTGGAGAGGGGAGAAGTAGCTATAACCATGCCTACCTACACTAGATGGTACATTGTAATCCGCTAGGTACCTTGTGGGACAGACGTAGAGGAGCTTACTTACACTAGAAGTACCTCTTACTACATACATACATATGTAGGTATCAATGTACATATGACGAAAGGTAGGTTATGTAGGTACTACTTACTCTCTCTCTCTCCATCTCTTTCTTCCTTTTGGCATTTTTGTCTCTTTTCTTTATTGCTTTTTCTTTCCTTTTCTTTTGAACCGGACAGGACAGACAGAATAGCACAGAACAGCAACAAAAAAGACGTACATATGTACACAGGCGCCTATCTACACTAATAAAACCGGGGGAAGTTCCTTTTCCCAAAAAAACAATTCGGCCCAAAGCTACCACCAAGCTACCTACCTAGCTACCCTGCCTTGGCAAGCCATATCAATACATATGTACAATCACTAAACGAAATCTGCAAGATGATAAGGCACCTAATACCTGCGGTACATTTATCATTGAGATGAGATACATACTACTATTGAACCTACTTGCCTGCCTACACACATGCCTACCAGACATATGTACATACATTGATACACATACTTACCTAGGTTACTTGCTCATACCCAAAAGATCATTTAGTAGGTACTAGGATAGAGTCCCCCCCCCTCTCTCTCTCCCCTCCCCGCTCTTCATCCCCAAAGAAAATGATTACAGGGTAATGTACAACGGTCCGCTTTAGGACTAGGTTTTTATACACTAGTGTACACCGGGGAGGGAAACAATAGCTATGCCTATAGTGTGTCTTGCTAATTACCCAGACAAGGTAATAGATATGTACGTATGTACCCAGGTAGGTAATGTACGACTACCTAGGTAAGTAGAGACACACTCATACAAATACGACGACTGGATACTACCTACTTACTACCTATCGCAATAGAAGTGAGAGCTCACCTACCTACCTATGTACCTACCCCCCTCCCTCCCCCAAAGGTTGAAACAACAACATGGGGGTACGCAATACGTAAGTGTCGTCTCATACATGTACCCTGGGTAGTGCAATTAGACTTTTTTTTCTTTTTCATCTTTTTCTTTTCTTTTCTTTTTTTCCCACCATGATATCGAAGGAGGGGTCTCGGGAAGCTCCATCAACTCCAATCTATCAACCATCAATCGCACGTAGGCGGTTTTAAACACACACGCAACACATGGTACCTACTACCTACCTACATAGTGTAAGGTGGTATCAATGTGTGTAGGTAGATATATACCTAGGTATGTACTTTCTGGTGTGCATGTAGGTACATACTTATGTAGTGTAGGGAAACAATTCCGCTACAACTACATATACTTCGTACTTAGTGTGTACATGACATACCTACCTACATAAAGTATGTATGTATGTAGTACCCACTACGTACTTAGCCCACCAGGCTACCGGGGGGGGGGGGCACCACCACCACCACCACCATCATCACATCGACCTTGTCCCAACTTTACTACCCACACGGCAATGGTATTGCTTGTTTTTACTTCTTTTCTTGTCTTTTCCTTTCTGTCAGAAGACACCGGACGAAAGACCAAAATCACATTCTTCAGTTGAGCGGCCCCCGATTTAGATCTAATAGGTCCATGAGTAGGTTGGTAAGGCTGTTTTGAAAGCCTTATAATTCAACCTAATCGTAAATTACCTGCCTAGTACTCATTGGAAGTACAACTTAGTACCTATCAAAGCCTGTCGCCTCTGCCTGTCCATCCCGTCCGGTTTATTTATGTAGGATGAAGGTAAGGAGGCGCATACCTAGTAGATACCTGACTAGCTACCTAGGTACATACCCAGGAAGTAGTGTACCCCGTAATAGCCACAAAACAGCTACAAATACCGCCCCTTAGGGGTAATACGAACCCTTGGCGGTGGAGTATAAACTCTGATTACTACCAGGTTCTCGTAGATCAACCAGAAAACAACCCTTGAAGCAGGACTCCATACAATTTACTACTGGTTCGTGCTTGAATGCAGCCAGGTGTTGTCTGGTCGATCTACGGAAAAACCATAGTTGCGAAGGATTTTACTCCACCGCCAAGGGTTCGTATTACCCCTAAGGGGCGGTAGTACCTAAGGGGTCCGTGCTAGGGCGATCTGATGCAAGATGTCCATAGGTACATACTTACCTACCTACCTAATGTACTTACTACCTACTACATACATACCTAGATGGTAGCGATCCTTTCCTTCGGGTCAGCTGCCTGCTGACTGCCAGCACCTGCAAAAGGCTCGACTCCGGCAATTACTCCACCCTTTGCCGCCTGATGCCAACTTTTGCCAAGCTGTGTCAAGGATATGAAAAGTCGCCATGAGGTCCTGAATTTCAAAGGCCGCAATCTGCACCTCTCGAAACTAAAAATGGATGTGATACATAAAACTGGTTTACGCAGCAACACACGATTGGGAACACGAGGCCATCCGGCGATTTTTTTTCTACCTCTTATCGTAGATCTCCCGTTCCATTTTCTCTCGATTTATTTTCGTCCTTCATAACTCCGATCGTGTATCTTTCCATTTACCCAGTTGTTAATCCGTTTAAATACCTCAGGCAGCACATTTTAGAACCACATTACTCAACACATGACCATCAGTGAACACCACACCCCTTTCTATACCCGTAGCCGCTTCTCCTATTCTTTCGAAGAACCCCCAATGCGTACTAGGTATTTCACCTTTAATAAAGACCATCACAGAAACCCGACCGCAAAAAAATAAATAACGTCAATTCGTCGTCCTTTACATATGTATCGTACTAGTATTGGAATGGGATCAGGACGCCGCAACTCCGATGGAAGAAGGAAGGCAATATGGAAATGGTGGAAGGCGGAAGGATCGTTTAATTAGAAGTAATGCGTAGTGTGTTGGTACTGTACATCGGGAAAGCAGGCAAGAGATCGAGAGACGTGAACAGCCTCGCAAGTTTTGGCGAAGAAAACCAACGTCGTTAAGTATAGTCGGTGATAGTAGTAGTAATAGTAGACCTTCCTTCCCCTACTCTCTAGCAGAGCCCGAATCGTTTCGCACGCGCTTCTGCTTTTACCTGCTCTGCTGCATCGGCGAGAACACCGCTCGCGTTAGACGAATCCCCCTAGGAACCGCCGAATCGCTTCGCCCTGGCCTCTGCCTTGGCCTTCTCGCTAGGGTCGTCTATGATTTTGGTTCTTCCACCCTCCTTTCTGTTGTCTGCGCCCCGACCGCGGCCGCCGTCTTGTCGGCCGCCATCATTCCGGCCACCTCCTCGCCGGCCGTGACGACCACGGTTGCCTCGACCGCCATTCTGCTGGTACGGTCTCTTGGCATTGCGCTCACCATCCGCGCCACCAGCGCCACCCTCACGACCTCGCTTTCGCTCACGTCTCTCGGGCAGCGCCGAGTCAAGACCCTTAACTAGCGTAGACTGGTCGATGCCGAAGCGGTCGGCGCGCGCGGCCTTCTTTTGGTCTTCGTCGTTCTTCTCCTCAACAATACCGAAGCGCTTGGCGCGCTCGGCCCGCTTGCGCTGCTCTTCGTCTACCGTGGACGCAGGCAAATGCGCAGAGAAGTCAGCCTTAGGTGGCGCTGCTTCTGTCGATTCCTCTGCTTCGGCAGACTTTTCTGCGACAGCCGCAGAATCCTCCTCTGCTTCCGCCGTCTTAGCGGGTTTGTCAGCTTCAGTGGTGCTTGATGGCGCATCGGCAGGTGTTTCCTTGGCGGGTTCAGCGACATCCTTTTTTTCTTCGACAACAGGCTCTGATGTTACCTCAGCCGGTTTGGCAGGCTCGGTAGGCTTGGTGGTAGTTGCAGGAACATCGTCGTCAGAATAGTCGATAGGGTCTTCTTCGACGGCAGGTGCTGTTACGAGATGTCAGCAGGTTTGCACACACAGATCATAATCATCTTCTTGCCGGTATCTCTCTAGCTCCAGCTTACGACCGTAGAGGTAACAACATGCGACATGGTGCAGAGGAGAGGTAGAGGAAAGGTTGATGGAACGACATAGGACAATAGGACAGGAAAGGGAGAAGGGAACTCACCAGCTGCAACCTTGGGCTTCTCTTGAGCTTGATCATGCTCCTGAAGACGCGCGATCAGGTCGGCCTTATTCCCCGTGACGGGAAGAGACTTTTCCTGAAGCAGCTTCTTCAATTCGGGAACTTTGAGGGAAGCGTAGTCAGACATATTGGCTATGCGCGCGACTGAAGGTACTCGGAGTTTGCTTGAGAATGAAGATGAAGATGAAGGGGAAAAGGCCACAACACACAAATCTGCAGAATGTTATTGATGTGCAGAGATGTGTACAGTCCCTTGCGTGAGCACCAAAGATATAGATAAAGGGTGTGGATAGGTGCGAGGTGCTGTTGGTCGAGGATGAAAGGGACAAGAAAAAGTTGAAAGGAGCGGGAAGGCTGGCGGCGCGGTAGGTAGGTTGATAATAGGTAGGTACTTAAATTGGTAGGTGATTGAGCAAGCACAGCGCACCAAATCTTTGTATGACGGAAACGGGGAACAATGCAGAAAAACGCGTCGGCTGGCTGGGTGACGCTACGCTAGTCTGTAGGCTGCTAGGGTATGTATGTACCTACGTAGGTACCTGACAATGCGACCGGGGCCAATGCACACCTGACCTTATCCAGCGCTTGTCATACTAACGCATGGACCATGGTGAATCGGTGTTCTACCTAGCGTGTAGGTAGGTATGTACCTATGTACCTACTCCCTTACTTCCAAAGTCGTTCCATTACCTTATGTAGCTGCTGCTAGTATATACCTTAGTCAGCAATGACTTCTCTTTCCTAATACCAGACATAGTGGACTGCTAGGTTAGTGCCATTGATAGGAATGATAGATCAACATGAGCAAGTCAAGCTCAATTCATAACTTTGAATTCAATATGTACCTACCTTGACAGTTACATGTAGGTACTTATCTGAAGGTTCAGGTAATGGCCATCTATGTCTGCCGTCTGCCTTCACTATCGCTCTCCATGCTCTTATTGTCTTTTAACTAGTAGGTATTTATCGTTGCCGGGTAACAGTTCAAGGCGGTTATCAATACTAGGAAATAGTTGATCCTTCATATGATGTCTTACTAAAACACCAAAATGGGGACACTGTGTAGGTCTAGCACTCTCAGGGAGGGGTGGGTGTCTTTTTTTATTTTCTTTTTCTTTTTCTTTTTCTTTTCTTTGGAATAGCATCATTCCGGGGGTTTCAAGTGTTTTCCACATGGGACCTCAAGTGACATCTCTCCAAGTTCTCCCACCAAACTCTATCTTCAAAATGCTCAGGTTTTCATTCCAATCCAACGTGGCAGCTTCCTCTCGAGGCCCATATCGCAGATTCAAGATTTCAATTACACATGGAGCAGTGGCTCCCTCGGGTCCTACATATAGATTCGGTAGGTATTATGTTACGTGGGACACTAGAGTATAAGAGCTACATAGTACTTCCTAATGGGCTGAAGTCTTCAACGTCTTTCTTAATCTATTCCGTAATTACACCAACACATCAATATACAGACACATCAAAACTCCTACTAAATGAATTCGCCCATCTTTGTTTCTTAGCAGAGCATGTATCCAACAACCGCCTTACATCCCCTATTATCCAACGTTGCCCCCCCGAACCCCTATTTTACAATCCCCCCATTAGTATAGCTCTCAACAATCAGAGGCCGTATATCCACGACCTAATTCTTAGGGAAATGGCCAGCGAGGCAGATAATGAGATGGGCCAAGAGGACCAGACGCGCCATTTCTGTGCTATCTGCCAGGCTGAAGACCCCCTATCCGCGCAAACGACATTACCGTGTAGCCATGTATTCCATCCAGATTGTATAGTCAAATGGATACGAGTTGCGCAACCTAGAGCTCACTGTCCCTCCTGTCGTGGCAACCTGACCTACAATTGCCCACAGCAGCACGCCTTAGCAAGATCCCTTTTCACAGCAGGCAACGCCATTCCACCGAGCATTTCTAACGATCCTTGTACTATGTGCAAGTTGAAGGGTGGAGGTGCCAAGATCTATGTATTAGCAAGACGGGTTCTTCGGTTATTCACTATGGCGTACGCACCTGGGTGCGAACCCGTACCGGGCCTCGCCAACCCTGCACACGATGCTTACAAGCGTGCGGTCGGAGAAGAAAAACTGGGAAAGGCCATCGTGGCGCTACATTCATCCATTATTGAGAGATATCCGTGGCAGAGGCCGAACAGGGTACTGAGGAGCATGTTCCGGCAGCAACTAGCTACGCTATCTCCTCTCTGTAACGTCCTGGCATCCCTGGAACTAAGCTCTAGATTGGTCGCTGCGGCCCACCTTCTATACGGGGCGAGGCAGTTCATGGAAAATTTCCCCATGATAACAATCCCAGCTCTCGACCCCAGCCGGCCCCGTCTATTCACTGACAACTTCGCCCGGGACGTGCTGTCCCACGTGCGGCGCACCCTGAATAAATGGGGCCAAAGCGAGGATCAGATCAACAGCGCTCTCAGCTACAACGAGCTCTTCTACACCGCGGAAGACCAAGGTGCGTTTGCGCTCCAGGGAGAGGCCCCCGACGAGCAGATTGAGAGTCAGTTCCGGGACAGCCTAGGTCTCGACGACGACATCGACGTGCGGAGCCGAATGTTCAAAGACAACTTCCGCGCCGCGCTGTACCTCGGCGCTATCAAAACCTTGTACGATGACAATCCCTTGTACAGTGACACTCAAGCTATGTTGCGGATACGGAGCTTCGCAAATGCCAACGGTTACAGAAACTTGTTCGGCTCCCGCAACGGGGAGAGTCCGGATGATCTCATTCACTATCCCGAGCGCGCGGCCACGTTGGCCGGGATATACGTGCGCCTATATAACGTCAACTACTTTGAGACCATGTGGGAAGACGAGTTGTTGGGGAGACGTACGAGGGTGGGCTTTCCCTGTGAGTGACCTCCTCCTCCCACCCCCCCCTTTTTTTTTCATATTCGCGGGAGTGAAAGTTGCCTATCCCGGCTGCTAGGTTGGGGGAGGGTAATGAGTTACCACTCCCGGGACGAGTAAAAATGACCACCCCAACACGTCTACAATTACTGACCCTCCCTACGACATAGTTCTCGGGGACATACATTACTCGGAAGAGTCAAATACCCATGTAGAGTACGTGATAGACAACGCCTGGGAAATGGACATACATACGAGGGAGGTCTTTTGGGAGCTGGCAGGGGGGCTTGGGATCTCCCGAGGCTTCAGGGATCGCTTCGACAGCCTTACATTTTCCTCTAGCTCTGAAGAAGGCAGCGATAACGGCGGCTACATCAGCAGCGGCAACACCACCAACGACGGAGAAGGGAACGAAGGGTGGCCCGTGCGACTAGACCACTCAGCAGACTACCTAGAATACTTTCACCCCATACTTCCCTTCGGCGACTGGTAGACTACCTTTCCTTTTTTTTTGGCTGGGGTGTCGATTCGAGTTCGACTGGATCTTCCCTCCAAACAACAGGCTATGGTGACGCACCGGGAGATGTGGCAAAGAGGGACTGGACCATGGGCAGTAGCCGGGAATTGGATTGGCCTTGCGGAACCGAGAGGCGTACGTGCCTACGGACGCTTTCGGTCTGTCATCCAGGCCGGAAAAAAGGGGGGTTGCGGGTGTGTTGCACAGAGCGAAAACACAGTTGTCATCTCAATCGTTGCTATGTTACCCCTGTCTACCTATCAACTTACCTCTATGGAGAGAAGAGAACCGACATGTTGGACGAAAACTTGGTTTCCACCAGCAGGATATACTTCAAGGCGGAACGAGTCGCCTAACATACCAACCTACTACGGTCCAGGATATGGAGAAAAGGGGGGGCAAGGGGAATAAGTATACATAGATACCTTTTTCTTTTATTTTGTTTTCAGCACGGCAGCGAGTTAAATAGCGGATCATACATGGGTTTAGGACAGCATGCATTGGAATTGGTTAGGTCAAAGCAATGTAATTAAATAGTAGGTACTTATCCAACAGCGAAACGGCACTTCTTACCGGTAGAAAAGGGGGGCGGGGATGATTCGAACATCGGATGAGAACCATCATGGTACCTAAACAAATGAAGCTCTAGCCCTTCGTCTGAACTGACCTCATCAGTGAAGTCTATTTATTCTAGATTCAGCAACGACCAACCTTATGCTCTCCCAGGGGCGGCTAGGCTTTATAGGTTGCGCACTTGGGATGATTCTGAAAGAAACCCTGGGAAGTAGGTAGTAGTTGAGGTAAGAGGAAGCGTGGTGTGTATCAAAGAAAGAATAGGGGCTTGGGTAGCCGTGTATCTAAACATAAGTCTGATTGATCTAGGACCTTCCTAGTACCTAGTACCCTAACGCACAATATACTTCTCAAATCCTTACTACTTATGTATTAACTCACAGCTGACTCGTTGGGCAAAACCATGCTTTTCCACACACAAAGTATGAGGACACTTTAATAGCAAGCACAGGGAAGCTATTGACAGGAGTAGTGCCATCGGTCCAAACCATTAACCTAGTTGATTACCTAAGTACTTACCTACATACGGACTAATTCGGTAGGAAAAGAAAAGCAAAAAAAAAAAAAAAAAAAAAAAAAAAAGGATAGGATATATTGTGATAATTGTAAGAATGGTGCAGAACTCTCGTACACCAGGCTCTTGCACGCTAATTTATAGTGGACTAAGTACTTCACACTGGACCAGGACCCGGGAACTCTCCTTTTCCCGTTTGCATACTGGTATATAGGCCAAGTAGCGAAGCTAGCTCTAGGCACACTGCAAATCCACCAAACCTAGTAATACTCAAACAGTACAGCCAGAATACCTACCTACCCCCGTATATACCTACATACCTTTTTTACAAAAGTACAAGTAAACTTCATACAATGCATGGAACAGGAAAGCCAGCCCCTTTTAAGTACGCACGTACTACCTAAGGTCCAAAAAGACACCTGATATGTAAATCCACAGGGAGAAAGGGACGCTTTGCAGGATTTCATATTCAAACTGCCAGAAAAGTAGTGGCAAGCAAAAGTTGTTTTGTTTCCTTTTCCACTTCTAACATGGAGCGTATAAGGCAAGGTCTGTATAAGAGTCAACATAGGTAAGTAGGTACGCATATGACTTCATTCACAGCAAACAGCAAACCAAGGCGCAGGCAGTTTAACATGATTATAAAATTAAATTTTATGCATTGTATCTCTTCTTCTTTCCTCTTTCTCATCTCTTCTTCATCTTCATCTAACCCCCATCATCATCTTTTCATCCATCGATCCATCCATACGTACAGAGTAAGTACACGTGAGTATATATCAAGCAACACATACACAGGTTGGTTAGGCAGTTAGGTACAATACAAGAGCAAGCTAGGGGAGGGGGAGGTGGAAGGGGGGGGACTCTATCATCCCTTATCCCCGAATGGAAAAAAAAAAACCGTGAATCAGAAAGACAGAGAAAGAGAAAATAAAAAATATGGTTAAAAGGTATGCACAATCCCATCCCAACCCCACTGTCCTTCTTCGTCCCTCTCTAGAAACCCTCCTTCCCAAAACCATGTACCATAGACCTTGAACCCCAAAATCCAAGTTCCCAAAGCGAAAACAAGTACAATAAAACCACCCTTCTTTTCAACCCTTTGTCATCGCCGTGTATCTAATGCACATAAGAGGTGAAAGAAATTGAAGAAGAAAAGAAAGAAAAGTTATATGATGGGATTTATCTCTCAGTATTGTCAGAGATGATATGTAGAAGGGAGTCTTGTTTTGACTGATGCTTCAATAAAGCGTGGAGAAAGGAGAGGGGGGTCGTCGGTGCATGGGAAAAGATATCCCCGAGGTCGGATAGAAAAAGAATAATGCTTGGACCTGAAAGCCCTATTGCCCCGTAATAAATCAACCCAAACTCCTATATATGCCTTCCATGTAAAAAAGGAAAAAAGGGGTATCAACTAATAACCACCTCCTGCGTGACCAGCCCAAAGATCCAGCTCGCTTCCATGACCGACGCACACTGGAAGCACCACTTATTGACGTTTCCTCCGCTGTTGCCCCCTTTAGGCGCTACGCCCGTCTCGCCGCTTTCGTCCTTGACCTCCTCCCAGACGTTGAGGAGGATGCCTCTGCTGCCCAAGCGCGTGAAGCAGCGACTCCCGAGCACCACGTCGAGCTTCACTACGACGCCATTCTTTTCTGCGTCCTTGTCCTTCTTCGGAATGCTCGTGACGATGATGCGCTTTTCCATGCCCTGGTACTTACGCAGGTTCTGCCGCGTACCCCGGTCTGGCCGCGTCACTTCGAGGTAGCAGTTGCCATGATCCTCCCACTTGCTTGCTGACACTAGAAGGTGCAGCCGGATTTTGAGGTTGTTCGTCGTGAGGCTCATCTTCATCGTACGGCTGCTGTTAGCGGCGCTGACCGACGGTGAGCGGGGTGGCGATTCGGATGAGTAGAGGGAATTCTCGCGGCTGCCTGATCGGGACGGCCGGTCAACCGATGACATCTCGATGTTGAACGAGTTGCCGGCACCGCCTAGGATCCTCTTAAGGAACGACGTGGCAGAAATACTTGAGTGCGATGCACTGCCAGCTGACTGTGAGGGCGCACGAGCCGATGCTCGATAACTGTTCTTTCGTCCAAACCAGCTGCGGCGCTGGTTGGCTCCATCATCATCCGTCTCGACGGCGTGGTGTTGTCCAAAGGCCCGGACACGGGTTTCCTCTTCGAGTGCCTTGTACTTGGCATTATCCATACGAGCACGGTGCGCTGCCATATAGAGGGTTTCGCACTCTTGGAATGAAGGAGCTCGGAAACGGAAGAACGAGGATTCGGCCTTATTTACCTTGGAATATAGTCTAGCGTAGCTCAGGACGGGAGATCTTATTTCGAGGTCGAGAGCTGTGCTGTTTCGTAACATGACTAAGGGTGTGAGGTCCAATGCGATGAGCGGGCGTTCTTCGTCTTGTCGTGGGTCGTCTGATGACGTGTGTGACCTCCGGAGGGGATAAGCCTCGATTAGACCAGGTGTAGTGACAATGGAGCACACGTCGGGCCAGAGGTCTTTCCAGCATCCATGTTTGTTGTCCCAGTAGGAGATTGAAGCTAGAGACTTGAAAAGGTAATCCGGGTGCTGGCTGGCGCCCGCGGGCATACCAGCTTGGGAAGCCGATGCCGAAGGAGTGAGACTGACCACGCTTTCTGAGACGAAAGAATCGGTGGGTAAATCAGTTTCTCTCTTGATACTGATGGCAGGTGCCGTATCTGGCATATCAGCCGCCTCTAATTCATCGTCAGATGACTCGTCCGAGATTGAGACATCATCCTCCTCCGATTCCGATGTTGAAAATGAGCTCTCCGAAGAAATGTCAGATGGGTGATACTCGTGCTTCAATGGAGATGAGGTACGTCGTTTGAGAGTGGGGTGACCTTTCTCAGGAGGAGGCGCAAGTGTGGGAGACTTCTTACTGCCCAGCGTTCGATGGATTGGTGGTGGCGGAGCGCCATCTTGACGGAATGGCGTGCTATTCGGAGATGCTTTACGTAGCGTAAGAGGCTTGGGCCGTAGGTCTTCCCGCAATGGTAGTGAGTGGTCTTCATAGTCACCTTCGAGCGGGGCATCTGGCGATCCATGCCGTGGCTTCATGTATGAATCTCGAGTAGGCGTTCGTTGGGGAGATGGAGTGGATGCCGTCGGCGAGGAAGAGGTTGGAGTGGTCGGAAAGCTGCCGTTCCGACGATGGTATCGTGATGGTGTCCTTGGTCTCTCCTCCGAATCTTCCGCTACTTTGATTGGCGTAGGAGCAGTTCTGGATTTCTGCCGTAATGATCTTCTTTCTCCCAGGGGAGCATCGCCAATTGACGGTTTTTGTGATAGAACGGAGGATTGTCTTTCCAATGGCACTCCTGTGCTTAGCTCGGGGGGCATTGGGTTGCTGCCCAGTATATTCAACCAATCCAACACTTGCTCTTCACTGTCGGTGGTCAATGTTATGAGTTCGTACCACTCATCCTTGTAACCCCTGATCATGACAACTAATTGCAGTCTACCGTCTCCTCTTCTAGCAGAGTAGTGACCACCAGTAATAGGAGCGAAAAGCAGCCACGAACGGCCTTCGCTGCCAGCCTCTCTAATTAGAAGATCTCCAGGATCGGACTTGAAGAACTGATTATCCCGGTAGATGAGTTCAACTTGACAGTCGATGCGCTGTCCATTTGAGTGTCGAAGGTTGAGCGAGAACTCATCTTTTGCGTAGACTTGGCGATAGCGATCAATCCTGACGTTCTCGAGAGCTCCCATCGTCCTCAAATCCCTGACTCGACTCGTATCTGTGTATTTAGCATCGTCATCAACAACCCTTGCAACTTCTTCTTTGTATCTTCGTCGCGCTTTCAACTGAAGTGCGTCCCATTTGGAGGCAAGGGCTTCATATTGGTTGGTACCCGTGACAGTGCGGTAACCCTGTATCTGTTAGTTTTCTTATACAAAGTATACACAGGGACTTTGCATGGGAAGGGGGGAGGTTTACCTGAATGAATTTCGCAATCCACTTCACACGTACTAATGGACGCTTCAAGAGATGGGCCACATCGATACGATCTCCATGTTCGTTGACAACGTCGCCTTGCTCATTACGGGGCATCGCGTTCACAAGAGAGTCCATATCGTCTGGGGATGCCGGGGCTAAATTTACGATAATTCCCTGAAATCCAAGCCGCCACACATCTAGATAGCTTTCGTAGATGCTCTGTACACCCTCCAGCCATTGTGGGAGTCGATGGACATCAGATAAGGGGCAACGTCGGTGCTGGTTCTTCAACTTTTCAAGAAACACGCCCATATTCACAACGGCCTTTGACATTTTATCTTCTTTGGGGTTGCTGCAGGATGGGCCGAAAAGATCTTTCGCCGAACTCCCATCCCCGTACACGAGATGTCGTAAAAGGACAGGAATAACGCCGTCTACAACGGTCTTTAACTCTCGTTGGTATAGATCTTCGTCATTTGCAAATTCTTGCAACAGACCCTCCACTGTAGCATGGCCTAGATGGTTGGTCGGTCTCCTGACACTGCGGGTGGCTCGAAGGCTTCTGCTGCTGCGAAGAGTAGCGGTGTTGTCGGGCAAAGACAATACTGACACCAAGTCTGAGTGCTTGGTGAGACGCCTTTTTAGGCCCGGGTTCTGACTTCGCTTGCGAGATAAAGCCGTGCTTCTCGATAAACCGGTGGTGTGGGTTATAGTTGTGTCCGAAACCATGGACGAGATTTCGGATTCTAGAGTGCTAAACGCATCGCCACCATCAGACACGATTGTTGACAGCTCGTGGAATCCGTTGGTGGGCGGTCTCCGTTTCGGGTAGAGAGGAGGTGGTACTGCTCTCACGGGCTCGACTGTGACAGAAGAATCATCATCACTATAGTCATCGTCGTGCTGCTGGCTCCTCCTTGCACTATGGTCATCATCGTGTTGTGGACTCCTTCTCGTACTAGAAGAGCGGCGTCGTTCTTGGTAATCATCGACGCGAGGTTCGTCGACATTTCTTACTTCCTCATAACTAGAGTATTCTAGAGGCGGGGGAGTATGACCAGTTGATTCGCCACGGAATGCCTCTCTCAGCACATCTTTGAACCCTTTCTTGTTCGCACTCTTCAAGGAGGATGAAGATACTCTGGTTGCCCTGCTTCTTCTAAGCGTGGGAGACAGCGGGATTGCTACCTCTTGTTTTGTAGAAGGCTCCTCTACTTTTGGCTTTGCAGTAGCCTTCGGCTCAGTATGCCGATCTTCCCTTCTTGCACTGGTGGGCGTGTGCTTGTGTTCGGCAGATTTACGTCGTGGTGCTGGTGACGGACGTTTTGGTGGAGGCTCATCTACCCATTCCTCCTCTGACGATTTCCTCTGCGGTTCTGTCTCGGACTGGGGTTTCCCCTCAACAAATGGATCAACTGTATCTTTTAACCAATTTTCAATATTTGGCGGTTGGTTGTGGACAGGTTTAGGAGGCTCAGCTTTCTCCGTCAGAATCTTCTTGCCCTCGGTCAGCGCTCTTCTCAGGACGTTAGTAGCGCCCTTGAAACCCGAGTGTTTTGTAGTTTTGGATCTTCGCACGCCTCGACCCCCCGGACGTATCGGTAACTCCAACTCGCTGAATGCAGAATACCCAAAGGGGATGTCTGCTAATGATTTCTCCGGTGCACTGGACGGCCTTTCTGATTCGATTTCCGATTCACTACTAGTCCACGATTCACTATCGGAAATGTCTTCAATGACCTCAATGCGCATGCTCTTAGTAGCGGTATCTTCGCTACCTGTTACCTCGGTGCCTGTCATGTATGAACTTGTCATATACGAACCCGTCGTATATGTGCCCGTACCCGTTACTCTACTATCGGTTGTTCCTGTAGTACCGGTCACCTCAGTGCTAGTCACGTCGGTCACTGTTGCTGAAGTGCCTGTAATCTCCGTACCAGTGATAGTGCTGGTATCGGTGTAACTTGCTGCAGGTTTCGGGCGCAGCTTCAAGGACCTCTTCGGACCCGGTCGGGCAGACGTGCTCGTTCTTTCTGGCATTTTAGGGGTTTCAGCTGCCTTGTCCTTTACTACCTCGGTACGTGCTGGGGGAGGCGGCTCTTTACGTGCACTCGTCCTGCGAGTGACCATCACCTTCGGTGCTTGTCTTACAGGAGCTCGAGGAGTCGCTTTAATTGACGGTTGGCGAATGGCGCGAACCCTGATTCCATCGTCGGGGGCTCGAGTTGTCAGTGGCTTGACCCGGATTCCGTCATCTTGCTGAGTTGGCGACGCCCGTGCTTTGCCCTTGGCCACAGCATTAGGGGACGAGGTAGGCATTGGCTTAACCCTGATACCATCATCTGGAAGCGACCTTGGCTGTGGCTTGACTTTAATGCCGTCGTCTTTGCTTGTACCCGTACTTAGACGTTGAGGTCTCACCCGGATGCCGTCGTCTTCTAGCTTTTTAGGCTTCTGGGAACTGGGACTGGCATGTCCCACGGTAATTTGTGTAGTCTCAGATCCTCTACTAGTTATGTCGCTCACGCTCGGCATGGATCTCACGCGACTATGACTGCCACCACCTGCCGATCTGGCGTAGCTGCCCGGGCGCTTAACTGGCTCGTCGGGTATCTCGACCCTACTGGCCCAGTCCTTGATTTTCTTCGAGACAGACGGATTGGCGGTTGGACGTAGCAAGAAATCTTTTGGCAGTGGCATGCCAGAACTTTCGCTTGGCTTGGGCTTCGGCGCCTGTTTCTTGGGAGGGCTTTTCGTTTGATTCTTGACCCAATTGGTATCGCTGACGACGCGCTTCTTAGGCGGGCTGCTCGATCGCATATCCTTTTGGTTCTCCTCGTTGTCACCAGCGGCGCTTTTCTGCTCGACAGCAAGACCTTTGGGGTGTGGCTTTCTCTTCTGTCGCATTTTTATCCTCACCCTGTCCTCTTCTGTCACGCTCTCCTCCTCAACCTGAATATTGACTTCGCTAGGTTCGGTCGGGGTTGCGAGAGGATCTGCTTTTGCCATCGCCTCGGCATTTGCTTTCTGCCATTTTTTAACACGATCATGTACGCCTCCGGGAGCCTGCACCCGAAGCAAAGCTGCCTGGCGCATTTCCTGCTTGACCAGTTCCAAGCTCTGCCGTCTTTGCCGGGCCGCTTGCCGGGCCGCTTCTCGGTCGGCGGCAATGCGAGCTGCGGATGGGCGACCCAGTAGAAAATCGCCTAGTAGCGTAGGGTGAGCCTTCATGGTAGCTGCCCGTGGGCGGTTGGCGGCGGGCGCTTTCTGGGGACCGTTCGCCCCAGAAGACGTTGAACCCCCATGGGCTGGCTCGGCGGTGGCGGCAGCAGCATCTTCGGTAGTTTTCTGGCCAGTAGCAGTAACGTCAGAACCAGAACCCTGGGGACCCGAAGGATCGCCTTCTTCGGTGGGGTTCGGGGATGTCATGATCTAGCAAGCGCAAACGAGAGGCTTTAGCAACTGCAATTGTTTCCATGCCCGCCGGATTGGCGGGTCTGGTAGGGCAAAGGCGCGGATAATTGCTCACCTGAACTCATGATATCTAGAAGACGGCATGACGAAGGGACGCGGCTGGGAAAACGACGCAAGTCGGGATTGGACAACAGAAGCGCAAAGGTCGGCAAGGGTGCATAAAGGAGAGAAGGTTGTCGAGAAGAGTGGCCAACCCAAGACGCGAGTGGGAAGGGAAAGGAAAGTTTTTGGGTCTTCGGGTTCAGCGGTACGATGGGTTGGCGGATGAATGTGCGGTGATGTGCAAGGCGTGGAATGGCAACGAACGAACGAACGAATGAACGAGCGAGCGAACGAGCGAACCCGCAGAATACTTAATGGCGCTGGTGCTGGTGCTGGTGCTGGTATGGATACTGATGCTGATGCTGGTTTTGGTAGTGAGAGTGGTAGAAAAGAGTAGAAGAAGAAAAAATAAGTATGTAGGTGGATAGAAAGGTGAGTAACCTTTGGTAGGTAGGTTGCTAGGTATGTAGGTAGAGGTACCTACATAAGTCTGGGTCCGTGTATGCAATTGCCACAAAGTGCACAAGAGAGCTGATGGCCTCGCTGCATGTGTGTCTGTATCTGATTTGGTTGCTACGTCGTCTCGACCGCTATAGCAACGAAGGGAGGTGGGGGTAAACAATGCCATTCGATGGGAGAGGCCGGGATCGTTCTTGTTATGCCAGCCACAGCTTGCTTAAACCTTGTAGCGCTTGCAGCTTGCAGCTTCCCATTGCTGATGTGCCGCTCCGGAGCAATTGGTGCTGTAAGTAGAGAGAGGCAGGGCGGTAGGTACTTCTCCGTAGTCTTTGTGCTTACTTCTACTTCTAGTGTACAGTACCCTGTGCGGCAGCGCGAAAACTGGGAAGCAAGCCTAGCGAATTAGCTGCTTCACTTCTCTACCCAGTGCCCCTCCTTCGGCCTGGGATCCCTGTAGCGGACCCACCATTGATACCTATCCTTAGCACAAGATGTTACCTTGGGTAGGTATTGATCCACCACCACCACCTGTTCAACCTCATGTTTTTGTACATCATATTCTGTATGGACCTACATCAAATCTACACTACCTACGCACTTCATGTTCTTCTATACTACACTACAGATTCTTCCATCCATTCCATTCCATTACATTAACCTTCCACTTGATACTCCGTATGAGCTATCCCATTCGGTGATCGATCAACAGCAAATAGGCATTTCCTAGACAGGTACCTAGACGACGTGTACACACAAAGCATCACCGCTCTACTAAATACAGCCATTTCTGTCTTAAAAGGGCGAAAGGGACGGGTCCTCTTCCAATTCCCTCCAGACTGATAACTTCCATTTCCATGGTTCGTTTGTCCACCGGTGCTAACATCGACACAATATGCGGCAATCGTCACCGATGGCAGCTTTATTGGTCCACCTACAGCAAAAGTTGGCCATCGGCTGACCTTTCAATAGCGAGAGGCTTTTCCTGATGTCATCCTGATCTTACACACCATCAATGTCACCGCGAATAGTTGGCAGAATCAAGGATATTTTACCCAAATGCCCTCTTCCTTGCTAGCCTGCTGCTTTGCTACTTTAGTGCCATGTCGAACAGCGAGCGACCTGCCTTATCAACCATCGTGTTGTCGTTGCGGCTTCGCTAGATCCCGAGCCTACCACGCCCTTTTCCCGTGTACATCGGGGCGCAACCATGGAACACGCGCCTGAGACTAACCCTTGACAGTTTGTGACAGCGATGGCATATGTAGCCAATCGCGATCTCTTCGGCACTTTTCCCACATCCAGTGGCTTAGTACCAGCTGTTATTCATTCTTACACCACTCTCATCTTCGCGAAGTCTTGGTTAGACCTAAAAGGCGCGTGGCTCCAGACACGCATTTCACCGAAGCACGGTATGCAGAATCGATATTGAGTCCCGTCCAATCAGCGGCAGTGGGACTCAAGAGAGGGCATACCTATATCGAGCCTCGATTAACACCTAAAGACGAGACAGTTCATCTCATCAGATTATCCAATCGCCTGTCGTTGTTGTGGTTGAATCTCCCTATCGTCCCGCAAATGCCCAACTACATATGTAAAGAGAGTCTCGCCCTAGCATTTAAACATTTGTCGGTGTGTCTAGTTGACAGATGAAATGCCATTTACAACTCAGCAACTTCAAACTCCTTACATGGGACATCCACTTTTCCTATACGAATTTCAACACTTCAGAACCCACACATTTGCTCGAAGTGTGCACCTACCTAGGTAGGTCAAAGAAATTCTAGATGCAAGCGACTACACCCAGGAAACCAGGTACCTAAGTAACTGTGATTTCTATCGCACTAAGCGTGCCGCATATCCGCAAGTGTTGTACATATATCAAGTAAGCAAGAAAGTGGCTAGCAAGTGCGCCATGGAGCTACTAGGTGAGCGGCGGTTCATCAACTTTCTTGCCACAAGAGTCGTGCTACTGCGACGTCTTGGCTACGAAGCAGTGACTACGAGACCTTGGGTGAGTATACAACGTCGGTAGGGCGGTGAGGGTCATTGTTTGGATATGCGCTTTGACAGCCTCTACCTAATAGTTAAGATTAGGGTATTTGCGATGAGGTCTACCTTAATAGGCGGCCGTCAGGTAGGATTGGCCGTGTTCCGAGTTGGCAGGTAACTCGGGGATAAGATAGCTTATATCTAGCCAAGGCGAGATTCAGACAATAACAACGCGCCATATAGATCATCATAGATCGTAACGCTTTGCCTTGTCTCAATTTGTGGATTCGGAGGCCGAGGCACTGAAGAACTCCCGGAACCTGGCGGAGCGGAGCCAGTGGCCTAAGTACTAAACAGGCACTCCCGTCTCTCCTTAGGTCGTTCACGACATTATTAGCCTCGGTGTATTCTATTCATTCAGCCTGGCTATTCAAAGATAGACACCTAGGTAGGTATATTAGATTAACCAATGTAACGAAGACCTCAAGTATATTGACCCACGCCACATCTCCAAGCCTAGAGAAATGTCTAGGTTAACCTAGTAACTCACAGATGTGAACTAATCGCTAAATGCCGAACTTAGATAAAAAGCCATTGACCCTGCCCCCCTTTCCCCCTAGGCGCCCAACTCGTTAACGATATTTTCAACCTGCTCTCGCAGTTTTGACATGTATGCCTATCTAGATACCTGCATCGTTCCGATGTGTCTCAGCACGACTCTCAATCCTGATACTGCCGATATTTCCCCCGACCAGTATTGCTCATAGCGATGCCCCCGATCACTGCGGCTAGCGTGGTACCCTTGAATATAGTCTCGTACTGCTCTGACTTGATGGCGAGTGCGAACGGCTGACGGTGTACGCGGTAGAAGAGTAGAGAGGTTACTGTAGTATAGATCCCGATCAGTAGATGATACTTGTACTTCCGCACTAAACTGCTAGAGGGTGTTTCTGATTTGGCAGGTGGGGACATTATCGAGAGGGGAGAAGAACAAGCGTGGTGTATAATGTATGAATAGGTAGGTCTGGTATTCAAGATAAAAACAATAATGATGAGAGGAAGAAAGGGAATATTTAGATTATCAAATAAGACTGTAAGCTATAAGTAAGACAGACGGGCGTATATCGATGACGTAAATGTTGATAAACGATAGGTATTTTACTCTGTGCCTAGGTTGTTCTTAGTGGATTATTGAGGAAATGCAATGCAGTTGATTATAAACAAGAGGCGCCAGACTTAGATATCTACATCTATATCTCTCTTAGGACAAGAGGGAGAGAGAATGTGTGTGATATAAGCACCCTAAAACCAGTAATAACATAACCTAGTACCTACAAATAACCGGGATCCGCAGACGACGCCAGTAAAATCAAACCCGCCCAACACCTATCCCTATCCTACAACTTGGCCTTCCCCGCCTCGCTCTCCTTCCACGACTGCAGCCGCTTCGCCGCCTCCTCCTTCCTCTTCTTCTCCCCGTCCTTCCAACCCCCGAGCGTCGCCGTCTCCTTGACACTCAACAGCGCCAAGCTCTCGCGGTACATCTCCGCCTTCAGCACGCCATACACGCCGGTGGCGCCCTTCTTCACGAGCCCGCGCTCGGCGATCATGCGCAGGGCGTCGTCCAGCTCGCCGACGGCGTCCACGATGCCGGCGTGCAGGGCGGCGGGGGCGTCGAAGCGGCGCGCCTCGAGCACGAGGTCGCGGTAGGCGGCGGGCGCCAGCTTGAGGCGGAAGATGGCGCTCATGGGGGGCAGCAGGGGGGCGCCGAACTCGAGCTCGTTGACGCAGACGAACGCGCGCCGCCGCGCGCCGCCGCCCGCGGTGAAGACGCGGTAGTCGTGGTGCATGGCCAGCATCAGCCCGCCCGCGAAGGCGTGGCCCCCCACCAGCGCCACCGTCGGCATCGGGTACGTCAGCAGCCGCCGGAACACCGCGTACAGGCACTCGTCCCAGAACCCCGCCGTCCGCACCGCGAGCCCTAGGTCCAGCCCGTTCGAGTAGAACTTGGCCACCCCCGAGCACGTCACGACCACCCCCGGCGCGTAAGACAGCTCGAGCGTGTCGAGCGCCCGCAGCAGCGACGCGCAGAACGCCGGCGTGAGCCGGTTGTCGGGCGGGGACGTCCACGTCAGGAGGTACACTTGCGGCGCCGGCGAGGTGCAGACGATGCTGCCGCCTGGGTGGGACTCCACGGGCGCGATGGGGATGGTGAAGAGCTCTTGGGGTGGTGAGGCCATGGTGGGTGGATGGGTGGATTGAAGGGAAAGTTTGACTGGGTAAGTACTAGGTAGAGAAGTTTCTAAGAAAAGGTTGTAAATGTGACACGCTGAACTGATAACCCCTAGATCATCGATGGTATATGTGTTATCTAGAGTGAATGGAAAATGGCATTGTATGAAAAATGAAATATTATGAAGCTAGGTAGGTACATCAATAGTAGTATCAGAACCTATTAGGTACCGAACAAGGGATACTTTTAATAAGTGTCTGGGTACACAGGTATTCGGGAACCTTACGGGAACCTCGGTACATATCAATGTTGACTAAGCCTCGGGTTCTCCACTTATCTTCAGAGTGCCGTAGAGGATGAACACAGATCCAAGGTCATGGCACTTTATTTATCCTTTTTTAAATTTATCTTAGAGACGGGCTGCATGTATTATATTATAATCTTGAAATCGTGACGTAGGACTAATCATCATTGGTTGCAGTAATATATTGGACGACGGTGACCTTTGTATCATTGCCAAGCATCACATGCAGTGGACTACCTACCATCACGATTTATATGAAAAGGCATTTACCTATTCTGGACACCGCCTTTTTCTGCCGTGTTAGTTCTCCCCACTGTAAGAACGTCGTCGGCTTTAAGGTTAGCTGTAAGGTTTGGTCATCTAAGTCAGATGAGTGTAGTGATATTTGTTTGGTAAGTGGAAGAATTCGGCAATTCAGGATGATTGAATTTTTGAAATGTCACTTACAAACATTGTATAGGTAGGCAGGTAGGTACCTAACTTGATTTACGTAAATGTAGGATGCCGGACCAGGAATTGAGAAATCAAGAATTAGCATGCCTCCAGCTCTCTTAAATTTAGACACGAGTACGTGTATATGAAGATACAGCTTGTAGTGGGAGTAAATTGCTTCTTGACAATATGTGTTGAGTCTCTCTAGCCATGTTTACGCCGTAACACAAATTAACATCTTAAGGTATAGCACGATGGCTTAAAAGAAATCTTAGGGTTGGTTTGATTATATTTGTTTCCGGACGGTACACCCACTCTCTATCCCCATTCCCTTCTCTTTAGCTTTACAAGGTTGGTCTAACTTGGTGTACTCCTATATTACCCTAGGCAGAGGACATCACGTACACCGATCCCCGGAGCATGTATTCTGGTGATTTCATAAATAGAAATACATACCTACACGTCTCTATATCAAAACCCCAAGGGCAGTCCGGCTTTCTAGCTGTAGCTTGCCCAGGTCTTTATTATGGCAATATATATCATATAAGTCTGGCAATACTTTGTTATATAAAGCTTGGAAATCAATTTACCAGTAAACATTATGTTATGGGGTGTATGTGTTGCCGTCCTACCAGCTCCTCGGCTTAGGATGAACGGGAAGTGAGGCCCCTTGGGCAGGTACTAAGGTACCTAGTAGTAGCTAGCAAACACTTGACAATAAGAAGGACATTGTTTCCCTAGGTATCTACCAACAATACCGCTCCTTCCTCGTGACCTGCCACCTTATTGTTTGCACCATTCACTGCAATAGCTACTACCACTCGCCTGACCTAGGTACCTAGGTACCCTCCCATAATTCTGCCCATTTCCCCCACACCGCCCAGGAAATTTCTGTGTATTTAAGGCCTGTCCCTCCCCGCGCATCTTTTCCAGATTTTCTTCCTTCTTTTTTTCTCCAGCTCTCTGTAAGTCTACCTACCCACCCCCACCCCTACCCTTGAAGTCACGCTCGCATCACGATGCTAACCAAGTACCTTCTCTCTGCAGTTGCCTTTTGGCTTAGATCAAGTGTAGTATCTGTTCTTTTCAGTTTAATCTCTGAAAGAGTCCTACTTGGGCTCAATCGTGATTATTCTAATTTTTTGTTCTTCGGAGACGCATCCTCTGTGCTTGCGCATGATCGTCTTCACCGTGTCCCTGGTATTACACTGCCTCCAGGCGACGCGAATCTCAATTTTCATTGCTATCTCTGGCTTGCCCAGGGTTGTGAGGAAGAAGCTTTCTGACACATCGGGATAAATGTTCATCGTGCTATTGTTCGCGATATTTGAAGTACCATATTTACCTAGCCGTTGATGTCCGCAATGATGCAATGTAGTCTTGGAGGACGATTTTAGATTTGTTCCAGGGCCTTGAATATCTCCCATCAACAACATCCTTGTCTCGTAGGGTCCCCTGGAGTGGAGGTTGTGAGGCGTTTCGAGTCTTTGCAGTTCTCTAGACAAAACAGAGGTTTTCCACGAATTTAAATTGAAATCATATTCTCATAATACGCGAGGTATCATTTTCTTTCGCTTTTTAAAGCCAATTTATCACTCACATTTACTATAGAAGACGCCATAAGAATTCATTCTGGTTGTTGCATGCAATCTTTACGATAGCTGATTATGTACTAGGCGTGTATCGTGATGAACCCAACACGAATAGGAACATGACCACGCTCACATACAAGCACAGTGCAGTCTGCGCATATAAACTTTTGGTCAATGTGTAGCATCAATTACTATAAAGACTAGCAGCTTCATAGAAACAGAAATAGGAGCTAAATCTCCCTGTGATACAATTCCCTAAAGCCCGTTGTAGAAAAGTTACATGTGCGTGATGTTGCTACCCCATGAAATTCCCCTCCTGCAAGTGATCATGTAATGCAGGAAACCTCATGTAGGGTAAACTTCATCACTCAGTGTTCATAGAAAACACCATCAAGACTGTCTCTGTCCTCTGTCTCTCTCTCTCTATGTGTGTGAGTGCGTGTTGGTATCTCCTTATGTTATCGTCGTAGTACGTGCCGATAAAAAGAGTGTGGAGAGAAGAGAGAGATAGAGAGAGAGAGTATATAGGAAAGAGACAGGAGAAAGGAAAAAAAAAAGGTAAGGAAAATGAAAAGCAATCATGCTTCTCTCAGCCCAATCAACCACCCAAACACCTGTTTTTGCTACTCTGACATGATCATGAGAATCGTCTGTTCTCCGGTTGTAGTAATTATTGGAAGCAGAGCATTGAGGCTAGGGTGCTGCCCGCTCCACTCACTCTTTCCTTCTCCTGTGTCGGTTTATTGGCCTCTTCTTCTGCGGCACGCTCGTCGAGGACAGTGCGGGCGACCTCTGTGAAGACCCGGTTGACGCCTTCACCTGTCTTGGCGGAGCATTCCATGTACTTGACGGCTCCGATCGAGTTGGCCGCAAATGTTCCCTGGGCGATGGTGTTAGCTAAATCTAGGTTGGTAGGTGTTAGGTACGACAATCGTGCCTTACACAGGAGGCATGGTTGTGAGGGCAGGGCGTTGGATCACTTACCTCGGCAGCAGGAATACGGGTCTCGATTTGAGCGAGATGAGGTGCCCAGAGGCCTTTGCCTAGACGCTCGTCCTTCTTCAAGCCGACTAAGATGAAGGATACATTTGGATAGTACTTCTGGACCTCTTGAAGCCACTGTGACATAATTGTTAGTATGTTGAGTCTTTATAGGGGGGAAATATGCGTACTCTTGTCTTGGCATGCTTGTAGCGCTTCGAGCTGTTGACGTCGAAGCATATGAGCGCTGCATCCCAGACCATGTAAGAAAGCAGTTTCAGCTGGTTCAGCTTGATGTCGCCGCATGTGTCCCACAGCTCAAGCTCGACCTCCTGGCCGTCGATCTCGGAAACCTTTGTGTACATATCATATTGAGTTGGATTATAGCCCTAGTTAAGTGATTTTGTCAGTCAATATTCTCCACAAGGATAGTCTTGAAGTAAAAGGAGTAGGATCGAAACTCACGGGATTGAATGTATCGCGATAATAGCGACTGACATGACCAGCAAAAGTTAGCAGAGGGTTTCATCTCATTTCTTTTGCTGAGATAGAAGAAAAGATGCAAGAGGCAGGATGGAAAAGATACAACATACAGCAGCAAGCTCGTTTTGCCGCATTGCTTGTCACCGACGAGAATAATCCTCATCTTAGGCCGGTCGGGGATGGTCGTGGGGGTCGTGGGCAGTGAAGTCGAGGCGCGGTACGTGGAAGTGTCAATAGAGTACTGGTCGACTCTGGAGCGACTCGAGCGAGCCGAGCTCACAACGCGACGACAGGCATTAGACACACGGCGTACCAGTCCAAGACCGGACGAGCGGATCTGTTGACCCTGCGACTCGCGAGTAGGGTGGCGGGATAGTGCCGAGCTGATTCGAGGACGCTTGTCGCGGTGGCCGTCAATGCTGGGCTCCTTCTCCGTGTCCGCGGTTTCCTGCGTCGCCCTTATTGTTAGGTATTTAGGTATTTAAAACAAGAATTATGACGGCAAGCTCCATAGTGCTAGGTGAGTAGATAGGCGAGGGCGGGCGATGAGCAGAGAGGATGGATCTGAAATATGAATGGATTTTTAGGTGAAATACGCACCAGCTCACGCTTCGGTGTCTGGATACGGGCCGGCGTCATCACTCTTTTATGCTTAACAGGACTAGGAATTGTCGTGATCCAGCGACGGAAAGCGTCATCCTCGGGCTTCCAGAACTCGGAAACGGGGGAGGCGAAGGTCTGCTCTGACGCCTCGCACGGCGCTTCAGGCTGGCCTGTCCTCAATTTGAGGTCCTCCTTGGAGGGGTTGGTGAAGGTGAAGGAAAACCTTTTCAGATCCGGGTCCGCCATTGTGGTCGAGCTGATGACGAGATAGACGACGAAGAGGTAACGAGCGTGGTGACAGAACGGGGTGATAAGATAATAGACAAGAGATGGGAAGAAAAAAAAAAGAAGAAGAAAGAACCATGCGTGTGTGCAAGTGGGAGGGAAAAGATACTGACTCAGGAAGGAGGGCGAGGGGAAAGGGATTTCTGTTTTCTTGATTGGGGAGGCTGCTCAGTCGACAAATACTTGTGGACTTGTTGCTAGGGGGAAAAGCTACCTATGTACACGACATCTCACGTGGGCAAACAAATTTCCATAGCAGCTTGCTGAGTTGGTTACCACAGCTTGGACATTCAATACATACATACGTAGACAAATAACGCAGCTTTAGGGGTATAGAAGTCACCAGCCGGGCAAGCCCCTATTCTGCTGTTGAATGTAATGTATACCAGGGAGTGATCTAAGAACCTTTCGAGGCGTCAATATATAAAATCAATCTTCTATTTAATGTCGTCGATATCCCATGGAGACTACGTGCTATGTTGAATGATCATAAGGCATTGAATGACCTCAAGTGATAGCTCGAGGAGGAAAGAGTCTAAGCATGGGCCATAATCGAGTTGTCTGTGAAGGTCCATGACTGCCCCAAGACATACTGACCATTCAATAAGTCCCTGCCCTAACAGTAGTTCTTCCCATTTCCCGTTGTTTATATATATCCTATACCCAAGCTCCCGGGTAGACATTGAATGTTCTTCCCCCGATAGGCATTGAATGTTCCTCCCACCCGTACAAGACAAATTCTCCCACTGGAAAACTATTTAAGTCCCAGCACCTGGAGACCTCTCGTCCCAGAGACCTTCCTCTTCCTTACACATTTTCATTACCAACAACACATCAGAAGATATCGTCTTAGCACTCTAGCTCAAGTACATATCTATTCATATTCATCAGCACACTCAGGTTTTGCAGACTCACGCTTAGTATAACACAATCACTATTCTTGTAAGTTTATCTCACATTCATCTCTCCCATCCTTATATTCTAAACGAATCATGTTGTTCTTCTATAATCATACTGATTACCCGTAATCCGGCTATTAGTCCGCAATGTCTTCACCAATCATCCTGACAGGCCACTGGCACGAATATACACACCATCTCCTGTCAGCTTTCGATGGTGAGGTTACGCTGCTACTCGTCCGCCTCACTCATCAACCAAACGACGTGCCCATCCTCCCGGGACAAGATCCCGATACCCATCGCGCCCTGGGCATCGAGATGTCCCAGCGCCTCATCAGCGCCGGACTAGGCCCCATCTTTCTCGTTGATACACACATTGTGGTGTCTAGTCCAGGGGAGGCTGTGGCCCTATACTCGCAGATCGAGGATAGGCCCTGTATACATATTGCTCATGTTCGTTTTCACCCTGCCCTACCACCACCGAAAAAAAATACTAATTCTATCTTCTAGCTGGGCCAAGCCATGGCGTTTGTCTATCCAGGGCAGGCTACGGTCCTTATTAACCACAACCGTCCAGCCAACCAAGCCCTGGATACACAAGCTCCGGTTACCCAGACTCCGACTCCCCCGGCTTCTACTCCCCCGGCTCCAGCTCCATCAGTCCTCACTCTCCCGGCTCCGGCTCCAGCTTCCCAGGCTCCGGCTCCTCGAGTACCAGCCTACCGACCACCGGCTATTCGAGCCCAAGCTGTACAAGGGCATGCTATCCATGGCTGTTCTGCTCCAGACCTGGTTGCTGGAGACGCTGGTAGCCAAGTTGCAGCTGTTCAACCCACGGGCTGCGGAAGTTCATCGTCTACTATCGTGTCTCAAATAAAACGGCAGTACGATCACCCAGTCTATCCCAAGTACCATGGCAACCCCATGGTGCTTGAGAACTGGCCAAAGAACATCCCAGACTCGGAGAACACCTCCATATGGATTGACACCCTGCCAGCGGCCGTGACCCACCACGACATCCTCAGTAGGATCCGTGGCGCTGGCCGGGTAAAGCAGCTGCATATCAACGAGCCAACGGAGGAGAAGCCGACAAGCGCAGCAGCCAAAGTGACCTTCTTCACCCGGCGCGCCGCGGCGGCGGCAATCGCGCACGCCCGGGCCGGCCGGTTCGCCGTCGGCAGCGTCGTGCCTCGTGTGACCTGGAACCGCTGGCGCACGGCCGAGGACCCGCCCGCGGGCCGGAGCCGGGTGCTTGTGATCCGCGGGCCAGCCAACATCGTCAACCGGGGCTCCCTCGAGTCCTTCTGGCGTCCTCACATGTGGTGGGACGTCGACGAGGTGGTCGAGCTGCCCGCGCCCGCCCAGGACCGTGCTATTGTCCACTACTCCTTCGGCAGCTGGCGGTGCCAGGCCGCGGTGGCGAAGCGGGAGCTTGAGCGCGCTTACCCGAACGAGGTCACCGTCTACTATGGCGATGACCCGTGCGGGCCGGAGTAGCGGGTGGCGAGCGGGTGGCGGGATGGGGCGATGGGCTAGGCGATGGGTGCGCTGCTGTGAGCTGGGGGGGCTTTTGATGGATCTTATGAAAGGAGCTGGATTATATGGGAATTTTTGGGAATTTTTGTATATAGTTATCATTTCCTCTATTTTATGCGACGTAAAGAGATTTGTTTGTTGTTGAGACTTTGTGATGAGGTGAATTGATAGAGGCTATGTGTGTAGTTACCTAGCTGGGTTTGTTTGTTGTCTGTTGCTATTTACAGGCATGTAGTTCCACATATACCTCATATCAACAATACCTACCTACCTACATTACCTATAGTACTGAATGTCGTGGCGTGCAAATAATTTATTCTCTCGTCCCCCGTCCCCCTCCCCCTTTCCCTCTCTCCTTACCCCTTTTTCTTAAGCTGAAGTTCATGTATGGATATACCTCACGGTATGCGGTTGTAAGTGCTAGGTAGCAAAGAGCATAGAGTCGTTGTAAAGTGGAGTGGTAAAGTGCGGACCGCTGCCCGCTGCCGTGGTGTCGGGCGGCGCTGTTCAAGTTCTGGATTGATTATCTATCCACATACGTACCTACGGACCGGTGATGTGGAGGTCGAATCGGTTGCACGGACAGTTTAGTAGTAATTTATAAGCCAGATTGGTAATAAGATGTGTAAGTTGAACGTGCTGATTATATTTGGGATCGTGGGATGTCAGTAGTCCGTATTAGTTTAGTATCAGCCCGTTGGAAACTGCCCTCGGAGCCCGATATTAAGATACGTTAAGTAATCATTCCGAATAGTGTCATCTCCTGAGCCCGCTCTCCCGTGTTGCGCCCAGGAGGCATTATAACCCGATACCCACTTCTCCCGATGTGGAGCATCTTACACACCCTTGTGGGAAATAGGTACGAGGTACTTCGTACTAACACTAGATACAACATGTCGTCATAAACTGCATGTGAATGTAGGCGGAGAGTTACATTTATCACATATATAGTGCGGAGTCACTGTGGTACATAGGCAAGTAATAAAACATGTTAAGGAATGTATTTCAAAACATTCAAAAACAGGGTTCCAACTGTACCGAACTTGACACCGTAAATTCGGTTACGGAATGTCCTTTCTACTTACCTGAACCTATCTCCAGAAGAAATGGGCTGCGTTCCCCTATTATTAATAACATTGAAGGGTCTAATACTTAGGAGCAGATACCTACCTAACCTACTAATTACATAAGTAGGTAGATACGATATATAAGATACCTTGTCGCACATTAAATATGCAGTTACGTAGAATATACCTACGTACTTACACAGACTTACAAACCGTAAACTGTGAACCGTGAACCGTGAGCGGCTTACAACTTTCGGGCAAAAGATCAATCGGTTCCATCCACTTAGCGTGGGTCTAACTGATTTATAATCATTTGAAGCTCTACAGGTCCACCTCCGATTGTCTATATATTTGGAGAGAGCAGAGGTAGCTTGATGTCATATTGTGCTTTGAGAATACTACCTATCACTATCAACCACTAACTACCCCCATCAAACGACACAGAGAATTGCAAAGCTTCCAGCTAAGGTTAGATAAAAATCACTCAAAATGGCCGAACAAACAGACATCAACCTGTACACTGCCCAGACCCCCAACGGCATCAAGGTGTCCATCCTACTAGAAGAACTGGGACTGAAGTACAAGGTTTGTACAATCCGCCGCCCCCTTCCCCTCCCCTCTAAAAGATTAAAGCAATAATAACAGGTATATGACAATAACTAACTTATCCCAAGGTCACTACACTCGACTTCAGCAAGAATGCCCAAAAGGTAAAAACTACTCTAGGTGCTTCTAATACTTGAATTGAGTTCTCATACTGAACTGCAACAAACAGGAGCCGTGGTTCCTGGAAATCAATCCGAATGGCCGTATTCCCGCCTTGACGGACACCTTCACCGACGGCAAGCCCATCAGGATCTTCGAGAGCGGTGCTATGCTGCAGTATATCGTTGATCGCTATGACAAGGACCACAAAGTATCTTACCCCTTCGGCAGCAGGGAGTACTACGAAGTCAACAGCTGGGTAAGCATTTAGTATATCCAACGTGCTGCAAGATTCTGGCGCTCACATGTTGTAGCTTATGTGGCAGATGGGTGGCCTAGGCCCAATGCAAGGGTATGTAAATCCCCAAACTCGGATCAGCTGGATATACTGACATTTGCCAGACAACTGAACCATTTCAACCGTAGGTTTTAGGTGTTGAATGCCTACACTAGTGCTTGGTACTGAACATGGTTAGGATATGCCCCTGAGAAGATCGAGTACGGCATCAACCGCTACAAGAACGAGACCCGTCGTCTGTATAGGACTTTAGACACACACCTTAAGAGTTCCACTTCCGGCTACATAGTTGGCGATCGATGCACCATCGCCGACATCTCCTGTTGGGGATGGGTCGCTAGTGCCAGTATGTCGTGGCAAACCCCCCTTATTTGATCCCCAAGACGTGCCGTAAATAACTAACCGCTCTTGCAGAGGGCTCTGGCGTCGATATCAATGAGTTCCCGACCTTGGCTGAATGGGTGCAGAGGATGCTCAAGCGTCCGGGCGTTGAGAAGGGCCGTCACGTACCTTCGAAGCACAGCTACGAGGAACAGCAATCGATGACGGAGGAGGATTTTGAGAAAAGGGCTGCCATCAATCGAGGATGGGTTATGCAAGGAATGCAGGAAGATGCCAAAAAATGATCGGCCAGCGAGGCGAGCTGCTCTGGCACTTGCCAGAGGGCATTCCGATGTGAATTATGTTAAAGTCGGCATTATTACTACTCCGGTGAGATAGGAGGTAATATAGGGTTTATGGTTATTAGGAAGGTATGCAAGCAAAGATATTTGAAATCTGGATCCGATCATCAAGAGGTTAGTCGTTAGGGCATTATGACCGTGTATAGCCATTTGGATATCTCAGGTGAATGCGTGAAATTAATCTGGTAGGTTTATAACTACTTTAAGACCTCACCTAGGTATAATTCGGGGGTTTCGGATCGGTATTTGCTGCGGCAAAGAAGGCAGCGCTGGCAGAGTCTGATGCTGTCACAAAACCCGGACGTCCTCGTACCTTAGGTAGTTCGTGAGTTGATACACAGTACTTACCTACTAGTACTACTACCTAAGTAGTATAAAAGCACGTACATAGACCTCGGGTTCGATGCTCCCTATCATTCCTAGTTATAGATCAAAAGCCACAGGTGGCTGGCGTGTGCCCCTTTATACCATCCATAGCGCATTGGCGTGTTCCTCTCGTCCGATTTACATAAACCGCCTAGCCCTCCCGAGCTGACCTCTTGTGTACTGTTATCAGCAGGGGTATACAGAGGCGTTATTTTACCTAATCACCATCAGAGGTCCAATCCTGGGTTAGGTAGCATGTAACTCGAGTTAGTTTTTCTTGGATTCGGAACTGCACTTGCGAGCCATCTCGTACTCGATATAGATAAGAGAAGTTCGTGAGAAGTCGATGGGGGCGAGTTTCACTGCTAGTGGTACCTAGTTGCATCTTATATAGACCCAGGTACATCGATATTAGAGCCAAGCTTTGAGAAGAAAACCCATATAGGTAAGGACCTAGATAGCTATTGATATTGGCCTCACCTGTTAACCCCACTCTCTGATATCGCACGGCAGGCTACAACAGACATCCGACTTGATATCACGGAGATGTCCGGAAGCGGTCGGGCTGATTATGTATGTATATTACCAGGTGCAAAACCCCATGTCCTTGCAAGGTGCCCATCAACACACGGTACCCTAATGCATTTACATCCGAGAGAGAGATAAGGACGGCGTCCCTTTTAGAATAATAGCTAATATAAAGAGGGTTGCATGTGCTCCCTCGAGGTAACATAGACCTAGGTCAGATTGGGTATTACATATAACCTTTGCCTTATGAATACAACATGGAATCAACCTCCCGACTACCTGCAGTTCCCGCATCCGTGGGCTACGGCCTCATTATCGGCCTGGGGGCTCTGTTCGCCGTAGGCATGTCTGTCGTTTCCTTCCTCCTATCCCGCCGCATGGCAGAGATCCAGACCTCGGAGATGTTCATGACGGCGAAGCACTCGGTGAAGACGGGCCTCGTCTCGTCGGCCGTGGTTTCGTCCTGGACCATCGCCGCCACGCTATTGAGCTCTACCACAGGTACATACAACCTCGCCCTAGTAATCCCACGCAAGGTGCAAATCATCCCTCGTTATTAACCCGTCATCAAACTCCTCCCCCTCCCTCCCCCCAGAGGGTTATCTATATGGTGTGTCCGGACCTTTCTGGTACGGCGCCGGTGCCACCGTCCAGATATTCCTCTTCGCCGTCGCCGCTATCGAGCTGAAGCGCAAGGCACCCCACGCGCACACCTTTCTGGAGGTGGTCAAGACCAGATACGGGAGCTCCGCCCACATCCTGCTCCTCTGCTACTCCCTATTCTACCAGATCTTCACCAGCGTAAACCTGCTCGTGGGCGGCTCGACGCTCTACTCCGCCGTCACGGGGATGAGCCGGGATGCCGCGTGCTTCTTGTTCCCCATCGGTGTCATCGTATACACCATCTTTGGTGGCATCAAGGCTACTTTTATAACCGACTGGGTATGTCTCCACACCGGGGGAAGTTAACTGAGAGCTCGTCCCACTAAGACTGAATAAAACAAACAGGTGCATACTGTCATTATTTACGTGATCATGCTGCTGTTCCTCTTCGTCGTCTATGTGTCGTCCGATATCGTCGGCTCCCCCAGGCAGCTGTATGATCTCCTGACCGAGGCCGCTAATCTCCACCCGGTCGCGGGGAACGAGGCCGGGTCGTATTTGACCATGAAGAGCGACAACGGGGCCTATATCGGCTTGATCTTCATCGGGGCCGGCTTCGCGGCCGCCGTCGATTCACAACTGTAATGCTTTGTCTACCTCACCGCAGAGTCCAAGAATAGCTTTGCTGATGCGAAGGACGCGATCAGGTTCCAGAAGGCCATCGCGGCTGACCCGGCCGCCACGCTCCCCGGATATATGCTGGGTGGCCTTTGTTGGTTCTCCATCCCGTTCGTGCTAGCATCCACGTTTGGCCTGGCGGCCGCCGGTATCGAACACCTCCCCAGCTTCCCGACCTACCCAAACCGTATGTCGGCAGAGGAGGTAACGGCGGGACTGGCAATGCCTTTCGCTGCAGTGGCCTTGCTGGGGAGTGGGGGTGCGGTAGGGATTCTTATCATGATGTTCATGGCTGTCACTTCTGCAGTACGCATCCCCTAGATTCCACGACCGAGAACTGGCTAACTATGAGAAACCGCGTTAGATGTCCTCCGAGACTGTGGCGACGGCGGCGCTGTGCACGTACGACATTTACAAGTCGTACGTCAACCCCGACGCGGACAGCAAGCGGCTCGTCCGGGTCTCGCACGGCGTCATCGTGCTGTTCGGGGTAGGCGTGGCCGCCGTTTCCGTCGGGTTCAACCACGCCGGGCTTTCGGTCAACTACCTCATCACGGCCATCGGCATCTTCGTCGACTCGGCCATCGTCCCCATGGCCTGCACCATCATGTGGAAGAAGCAGTCGCTGGCCGCGGTGCTGATCGCCCCGGTGGTGAGCTCGTGCGCGGCCATCGCGGCCTGGCTGGCCACCGCGTACACCCACTACGGCGAGGTCACCATCGCGAGCACGAGCCAGAACCTGCCCCTCGTCGCCGGCAACATGATGTCCCTGTGCGGCCCCATCGTCCTGACCCCGCTGATCACGTACGTGCGGCCGCAGAACTTCGACTGGGAGGTGCTCAAACGCATCAAGATGGATGCTGGTGCTGTCGATGGCCGGCACGAAGACAAAAACGGCGGCAGTCCCGCGCTGGACTCGGTTGCTGAGAGGAAATCTGAGGCGAAGCTGCTTGCGGCTCGTAAGTGGGCTACGATTGCATCTGTTGCCCTGACCTTGTCGTTCCTCGTGCTATGGCCCATCCCCATGTACGGCACGAAGTATGGTAAGAAAGTTTCTCTCCATCGCGCAATATGTCTGCTTTGTTAGGCGCCTGAGTTATTGATCATCGGTAATAGTATTCACGCCTGGCTTTTTTACCGGATGGGTCGTGGTGGTGTTCCTCTGGGCCTTCTTCGCCTCGATAGTGATTACTGGCTTGCCCATCTGGGAGGGCTGGCCTACGATTGTCCGGTTCTTTGGGCTTACGGCTACTAAGGAGGCGCGCGCTGAGGCAATCGAAGGGGTTCTTCAACGGGGCGAGATCGAAGAGGTGGATTCTAGAGAGAAGGCGTAAGGGCTGTGTGAGCTGGCAGGACTGTACTAGATCTGCGCAGGCTTAATCCACAGCTCGCATCTACCCGGCCTCTTGTAAGAGCATATAAGTGCCATTGGTGGATGACACTTTTCGTTTCAGAAAGCTATAATAGTTTTGAGTGCTTCTGTGGATTTGAATCCTCTGCTTTATCGAATAGGATTTCATAGCGATATAGTAGAGAAGCGGGTTCCA
Source organism: Biscogniauxia sp. FL1348 (assembly GCA_022544895.1). NCBI lineage: Eukaryota > Fungi > Ascomycota > Sordariomycetes > Xylariales > Xylariaceae > Biscogniauxia > Biscogniauxia sp. FL1348. Next base: position 195,682 of record JAJNNV010000054.1, on the reverse strand, counting down.
GAAGCCCTCTATAGGACTGACTTGCAGACATTATACGATTTCTGTGGCGGCAGCAAGTGAGGACTGAATGGAAGTAAAGACTAACAAGTACCACTTGAACCACGTCTTGGAGCTGAAGATGCGAAGAAGAAAGACAGAGACAGAGATTCTTGCTGTAATGGCTACCAAGGCATCTTTGCCGAAAAGGGGCTCCAAATTCCCTCGTTTGACGAAGACGCTCCTTCTGAAATGCCACTCGAAGCCTTTAATGCCCGAGGTGCCATCTTAGACGCGTCTGCCGAGATCTACGACATCCTCCCGGATCCCCTGGCTCTGATGCTCAAACGTGGCTCGGTACATTGCCCCGGAATACACACAGTATAATCAACCACTAAATCGGACAAATATGGTGAGCTTGCAGGCCATCAGCCGCCTCAAGCCTGCACCCATGGTTCCCGACCGGGGACAGACAACATTCGCCGAGATAGCAAAACAGGCTGGCGTACAGGAACAGACGATCCAACGCCTGCTTCGACATGCCATCACGATGCGCGTGTTCTGCGAGCCTCATCCAGGCCGGGTGGCTCATCCCCAAGCCTCCAAGCCTCTTACTGACCCAAACGTGGCCAAATGGCTAAGCAGTGGTGCCGACGACTTCTGGCCCGCCGCAGTTAGGGAAAGATACTATAAAGTCACACCATGTTTCCTGCTGGAACTCGCTGAGCGGCAAATAAATGGTCAATGCTATTGAGAAATGGGGAGACTCTCAGGAACCAAATCACACCGTAAGCTGCCCCTGTCTCGTCGAATTTGCACCAATCTTTCTCTTTTGCCCTCTTTTGGTTATTGAGGGGCCCGGCCTGACTGTTGCTCATTCCGCACGAATACTGATATCTGCTCTGGGCCTTCGTTGCAGGGGTTTCCCCTTGCGAACAATACGGATGGCACGGTCTACGACGTCTGCATCGTCTCCGGTAAAGTAAGGGCGGCGCGCTTGGCCGGATGCATGAACGCCCACACCGCGACATCCGCTCATAGCTTGTCCAACGTCCTGGACTACTACGGCTGGGCAAGCCCGCGTCGCTGATCTCAAAGGGGCTAGAGGCCACGTGTCCATCGCGCTGGCCTCATGCTTTCCGAACCTCATCCACGAATCTTGTAGGTATGCCGGAGCCTGGGGGAGTAGCGCTATGGAAGGAACAAGATCTATGGTATGTCCCGGCACCTCGAACTAACTCTCGATAACACGTAAAGGTGCCTACTGACAAAGCCTGCCCGGTTCAGTATGATGGACTTGAACATGGGCGCCGCGTTCCATGCCCAGGAAAGAACGGTGAGTGACTGGGAAGGCATCCTTCGAAATGCAGACGCCAGATTCGTCCTCCAAGACGTGATTCAGCCGAAAGGGTCGGCTCTGGCCGTGGTCGATGTTCGCTGGATCGGGGAGTAAACATCTAAGCATGAACCTGGCCGCCGACGGGGTGACGGCACGACGGGAATGCTGGATTTCTTTACATACCTAGTCATAGCCGACTACCTAGCAACTGTCCGTAACAATTTTGGCTCCAAAGTGGGAGATTCTATATACATGTTAGGTACCTACCTGGACAATAAGATAAATACCTGACATATGAAATAGGGAGTCCGTAATTTATTATACACCTGGGTATTTATTACGCAATGTTTAAATAAAACATGTCAAGTAAAATAATTCATACGGACTAAAACAAAGGTCATCTACCTTATTGAATTTAACTACAGCTAGGTACTTTTTTTTATTTTGAAAAAAAAAAGACGTTGACAATTTTATAAGTTGGCTTGTTTATTATTTAAATTTAACCCACACGCATCCCTTTCAGGATAAGAGTAACATTTCTTGAAATGTATGTCTAATTTTTTGGCTAGACGGCATGCTTCATGAGAGATTGTTTGTACTAGATGCTGCAAGCAAACTTTTACGGCTTACACGCAAGTGAGGGCCCCGTAGGATGTTGTTGTCAGGAGACCTCAGTCTCTAAGTTAACCTTAGGTAGGTCACGTGGTGTAGGGTACATCTAGGTAGGTAAGTGAGCTTGTCGGGTGCACGTGACCTAAGCATCATGTTTGCGATGGCACGTGCGCGTACTTATTTTTCTGTGTTCTAGAAGTATAATTAGCAGACATCACTGATGATGAGCCAGTAATTCTCCACATATGTGACTCACGAATGCGACTCAGAACAATACTTACTCTTCACGCCATACGGCCTACCTTGATAAGTGGCTGCAGCATTTGATGGTTCATGTTGGTTCCAGTCCACAGCCATAGATCCAGCAACAACCGTTTTCCTATAACATACATCTCCGGCAATCCGTTAGCATAGCCCACCATGTCCACCTTTGGGCAGTTTCTGCGTGTAACGACATACGGCGAGAGGTAAATATCTATCTCGAGCTATGACAGCGCTGGTCGCTAATTTCCGTAGTCATTGTCCCAGCGTTGGATGTATTGTCGACAATTTCCCCCCTGGAGTCCCGGTCTCAGAAGAGATACTCCAGCCTCAGGTTAGCATATGGAGCCAGCATCACACATTATAGAACAGTGTAACTCAAAATGTCAGATTTCTCGCCGTCGCCCCGGCCAAAGCTCTATTACGACGCCTCGGAATGAGGCTGACATTGTGTCAATCCAGTCAGGGGTGGAAGGGGGCGTCACACTCGGGACCCCGATAGCCATGGTCGTCAAAAACCAGGACTTCCGCCCCTCAGACTACAAAGGCAGTACCATGAAGCAGTATCCTCGCCCCAGTCATGCCGACTTCACCTACCTTGAGAAGTATGGTGTTCGGGCATCGTCAGGTGGGGGCCGTTCGAGTGCACGAGAAACAATCGGCCGTGTGGCCGCAGGCGCTCTGTGTGAGCACTACCTTAAACTTGCCCATGGAATTGAGATTGTTGCTTGGGTTTCATCTGTCGGGAGTATCCATCACATCCCACCAACAACTGAGTACCCTTGCACTTCTCATAACCCCAAGTTCCTCCAGCTACTTCAAGAGGTTACACGGGAAACCGTTGACAAGTCGCCGGTCCGGTGTCCAGACCCGGAAGTGGCTACCAAAATGGAGCAGTGCATTACAGACTTCCGAGATCGCCAGGACAGTATTGGAGGCACAGTTACGTGTGTCATTCGAAACCTTCCCACTGGACTTGGCGAACCGGTGTTCTCGAAGTTGGAGGCGACACTTGCCCACGCAATGCTCAGCATTCCGGCGACAAAGGGATTCGAAGTCGGCTCGGGGTTTGCAGGAACAGAAATCCCAGGGTCCACCCACAACGACATGTTTATTCGCAACCCCAATACTGAATCAGATTCCAAGAATGGATTTGCGAAACCAAAGCTCACAACCTTGACAAACAACAGCGGAGGTATCCAGGGAGGCATCACAAACGGCGCGCCCGTCTTCTTCCGTGTCGCTTTCAAGTCGCCTGCGACGATTGGACTGCCTCAACAAACGGTCACATTTGAAGGAGAGAGTGATGGGCTTCTAGAGGCCAAAGGCCGTCATGATCCCTGTGTTGTTCCACGTAGGTCATCCACACAACGATAAAAATGATTCTGCTAACCATATTTAGGCGCGGTTCCCATTGTAGAGTCCATGGCTTCGATTTGCATTCTAGACGCTCTTTTGATGCAAGGAGGTAGAAGGATGGCGGCGCTCGCGCTGTGAAGGATAAAACTGTAGTATCTTAAAAGTTTGACCAGGGATCAGAGGCTTTTCTATAGCATACTCAAGGCATGGACTAATACGCATTATGATAGTGTTTGATGAACGACGGTCAATCACGTAAGCCGACAGGAGATGAGCCCTGTATGACATTTAGACATTGCACGTTGACTTGGATATTCAATAGTCCTACACTGCACACTGTTGGAGATGTAATTGGTGATGCTCAATCCGCACAGTATGCTTCATTCATTTTTGAATCCTATCTCAGAGTGAGGCTTATTATAAGCACTGGTGTATCCCAGCCTATAGAGACAAAAAAATTTGAGAGCTTGCCTAGTAGGTCGTTATCGTGGTCAGATTCTGGAGCTAATGTAAGATCGAATTTTTAAAATAGGTACCTAGGCAACTAGTAATTATCTACTCGGATGCCCCTAGTGTACAACTAGGTTAGGTAGGTAACTATTGCCGAAAAGACCTTGTCCTTGCCCCAATGACCTAATGATACAGTATGTTTGGGTGTCGTAGAAAAAGAAAGCCGGGTTGTCTTTTGAGGCTTAAGCTGGAAAATAAGAATGGGTAAGTATTAATTGTTATTAAGTTAAGTTGAGCATTTATAAAAGGAGAAGGGAAAACAAAAGCAGGCGAAGAGACACCTCGGTGGGTGGCTTAATAAAGGAAGAACCTGTATGCTGTACATGTCCATCATAGTTCACCACGCGGTGTCCACCGAGGCTTAACTATAAGCTATGTGCTATGAGGTTTTCTCATCATTCTCTATTGTTCCGGCCTAGGTATTATTTGAGCCGCTCACGAATATCTTGATCAGACCTAAGAGAAGAATTCCCGCCCAGCCCGGCTGCTACCAGATGAACGCCAAGATGAATAATGTGGCCGGCTCGAACGCCTTCTGTTTTGACCGTCGTTGGCCAAGTTCCTTAACGTGACGCCCTCTTTCCCCTTATTTTAAAGGATGATGTGACTTTCATGTAACTTTAAAAAAAAAAAATCTACTTAAAGCCCTGCTTTTACCACTCTCCTGTTCCTTTTTTTATATTTAAAGAGAATAAATAAAGAGAAAAGCTTTTAAAATGAAAATAATATCCTTTTCGAACTTATACTTTATAAGCTGCGTTGTGACCGGTAAATTATAGGGTGTTTTTTTATGTAACCCGGTCCGCCTACCTACCTATTATGGATTTAAGTAAAAGGAAGGAAGGCACCATGTTTATTTAACTTGCAGCTGAATCACGTGGTCTTCCCATCATTGAGGCCCAAGCTCCACCTTTCTCTCTCTCTACCTAGTCTTAAGACAGAAAAAAGTTCGCCGCTTTTGAAACCCTTTAAATCCTGCCTCTCAATTGCAACATCGACTAGTCGCGTCGCAATTGCACTTCCTCCCATACACCACCACACCTCTTGTCGCCGTTATCCTCACCATGTCGTGGAGAAACCAGGGCATCACCGGATCTAACAACATCCCTCTGGGGAAGAGCCGACGCTTTGGTGGAGAGGCTGGTGAAGAAGAAGATGTCAAGCACGAAGGCAGCATCAGTATTGATGACTACTCTAACGGCGATCGCGATTTGAAGCGCGGTCGCAGCCCCGAACCCAGTAGGCCGGCCTTTTCTTTTTGCTTTTTCTTTACTTCCCACTCTTTGCACATCCACTCGAAATCCAAAGTAGATGAATGCCTGGCCGACTAACTTCTATCGTTGCAGGAACCGATGCCGATGGCCCTCGACGTCGAAAGAAGCGGAACCGATGGGGTGATGCTTCGGAGAACAAAGCTGCCGGGCTTATGGGCCTTCCAACGGCGATTGTTGCCAACATGACTAGCGAACAGCTCGAGGCCTATACTCTGCACCTGCGTATCGAGGAGATTAGCCAGAAGTTGAGGATTGACGATGTCGTCCCCGCCGACGGTGACAGGTACGTTGTATACATTCTCAATACACATGCCACTCCCCCCAACAATAGTCTCCTTCAACCGTCACAGTGGATAAATGAAACTGACCTTTGCACTCCTAGATCGCCTTCACCGCCTCCGCAATACGACAACCATGGTCGCCGTGTCAACACCAGAGAATACCGTTACCGGAAGCGTCTCGAGGACGAGAGACACAAGCTGATTGAGAAGGCTATGAAGACGATTCCTAACTACCACCCGCCGCAGGATTACCGCCGGCCTACCAAGACCCAAGAAAAGGTCTACGTGCCGGTCAACGATTACCCGGAGATTAACTTCAGTGAGATTGCTAACCCTCTAACCTTTCTAACTATACTTTTGCCCCCTCTCGTTCAGGATTTTGCTAGCAGCGCCATCGTACCTCGATGGATGATATTCAAATCCTGGCTACATCTAACCCTATCCACGTGCTCTAACCTTTAACCTTACATGTACTAACACCTAGCTTCTTCTTCCTAAAGTTGGTCTGCTTATCGGCCCTCGTGGCAACACATTGAAGAAGATGGAGACAGAATCCGGTGCCAAGATTGCCATCCGCGGAAAAGGTTCCGTGAAGGAAGGCAAGGGCCGGTCTGATGCCGCGCATGCTAGTAACCAGGAGGAGGACCTCCATTGTTTGATCATGGCAGATACCGAGGAGAAAGTCAACAAGGCCAAGAAGTTGATCCACAACGTCATTGAAACCGTAAGATTTCCACTCGAGTCCTGTATTTGACTACATACTGACACCGTTTAGGCTGCTTCCATCCCCGAGGGCCAAAATGAACTTAAGAGAAACCAGCTTCGTGAACTCGCCGCTCTCAACGGTACGCTACGTGACGATGAGAACCAGGCCTGCCAGAACTGTGGCCAGATCGGCCATCGCAAGTACGATTGTCCCGAGAAGCAGAACTTTACTGCCAACATCATCTGTCGTGTCTGTGGCAACGCTGGCCACATGGCTCGTGACTGTCCTGATCGGCAGAAAGGCGCCAGCTGGCGCAATGACGGACCTCGTACAGCTGGTCGTATCGGCGGAGGAGATGCCGTTGACCGAGAATACGAGGTGAGTACTTACTCTTACAGGTCTCAAGACACTATTATAGAAGGGGGACTTAATGCTAACATATCTCCTAGCAATTCATGCAAGAACTTGGCGGCGGATCCAGCGGACCGCCAGCCCGGATCGAGGCTGGCCCTGGCTCTTATAACAACGGAGGCAGTGATGCGAAGCCTTGGCAACGGGGACCGACTGGCGCTGCTGCTCCTTGGCGTTCTCGCAACAACGACCACGGCAATGAGGGTGGCGGCAACGGCGGTGGCGGCGGTGGCGGCGGTGGTTCTGCCCCGTGGCGTGAACGTAACCGTGGTGGCGATAGCCATGGAGGTTCGGATTACTATGGTGGCCGAGACTACAGCAGTGGTGCTGGCGCGGGTGCACCTCCCCCTGCTCCTGGTGGTGCCGCCCCTTGGCATCAAACGTCTGGAGGTCAATCCGGCTATCCAAGTTACCCTGGTTATTCTGGAGGTTACGGTGCGGCTCCCGGCATGGGCCCCCCGCCCGGCCTTCCTGGAAACTCCCTTGGTGCACCTCCCGGACTTCCTGGTAATCTGAATGCCTTGATCCAACAGTACGCCGGCGGTGCGGCTCCTCCTCCCCCACCTGCAGGTGACGCACCTCCGCCTCCCCCGAGTGACCAGCCTCCTCCACCTCCTGGTGCTTAATTGTGCATGCTGGAGGACCGACCCAGCCTTCTCCTTACTAACACACTTCGTAACTAATGCTTACCGAAAAGAATCCTCTGAGGCTGTCATCCTGATAGGATTCACTAACTACGCATGTACGCATTGCTTTAACATCGGCAGGCTTATTTAACCACTATCCCCATAAGGGATAACACCAGACTGCGTTTTCAGCAAAACTGAGGTTGCCACCTTACGTGGTAATCTCGACACATGTATGAATAAGACTAATCTGTAAACAGCAACAAAAGAAAATGATAGTTTCTGATACTACATATGTTGCTGCATATTTTCCTTTGGATCTTTAAAGTGATCTATAGTTTCTTTCTCCGCGATATATACTGGATAGGCATTTTACGAACTACTTACTAGTATAGTAGATGTAGATGTTTACTTACTGTCTATAAGCACTAGATGGGACTTCCCTGATAGAATATAGGTAGGTACATGAACATGCATACATACATGTAACTAGTACTAGGTACTGCTATTGATGTACGTTTAGTTCAATCTGTAGAGGAAGCAGTACCTACCTAAGGTTAAGAGCTGACGTAAATAACTACCTACCTACGGACTAAGGTATGGCTTAATGCTGGTTGCAGAGGGTTTTAGATGGCGCAGGGGGGAGGAGCTAAGGTAAGGAGCTCGGGCCAGGGCCCCGCATCGCGTGCTCCCCATAACGCAGGTCATCTCCAACATTACTTAGTTTACAGGCTGCTTCTCCAACTTGGACCATTTCATCATCCTTCCAATTCAACATTCTGTACACATTGACACTACCAGTCCTAAATACCATATATAAATCCGTGGTCCTAGAGGTCGCCCTGTGCTTAGGGTCTTCAAGGCAACTAACTGCCCGCCGTTTCAACATGGCCCAAGTCAAACTTTCCTTCTAGTTCAACGTCCGAATATCATCCAGTTCATCACATCGTGTCCGTCCCTATTTTCTTTTTTTTTTGTGCTGGTATCGCTATCGTGTAGTACCTAGGTGGTCTAAGTATTACATGTCCTACTAATCACCCCCTTGCTTACTTGCCTACTACTACCTATAGGTATTCATCCTTCCCTGGGTGTTCCGTTTCCCCACCCAGAGCTCCTCCGAGTCTCTTCACTGGCTTCTTCCTAATATACAGTGCTACGCTTCTGCAGCTTGCTACGTGCTGGCCTCTTCCCGGTAGGCCCGCAGCAAAAAATACCTGGCATCTGCACATATACATCCCTAGGTAGCCAACGATGGCTATGCCGAACCCTGTCGCCTTCAAGCCGTTCGCGGTAACCTTCTGGACCACTATAATCTATCTCGCCATCCTCATACCGCTTCTCATCATACACGAAACCGTCCCCTCTCCGCCCAGCAACCCGACCTTATTCTCTGGCCTGAACCTGACCAAATCATGGATCGATCTAACCAAGCTGTCTCGCTTCTACCATCCATTCAACAGCCGAAAGAATGATGACGTGCACAATTGGCTTCTGCTTGAGCTGGAGGCGATTAAGAGAAAAAACCGGGCCAACGATAGCAATGTGGTCGTCATCGAGGATATGGTATCCAATATCACGGCTTTTGATACCGTCTGGGGCGCATCAACGACTGGCACGTACTTTGAGGGCACCAATATAATGGTCTATATTCGTGGTCAAGATGACCCGCCTGGGAAATGGTGGGAAAATGGTAGTCGCGGTACCGACAGGGTCATCGGAAAGGGCGGCGTGTTGCTAAATGCTCACTACGACTCGTATGCTACGCCGATCCGAACGAGGTCCTAAGTTTGCTAATTGTGACCTAGGGTTTCCACCGGCTACGGAGCAACAGACGACGGAATGGGATGCGTCACCCTCATGACGTTGGTGGACTACTTCTCTCGCTCGGAGAACCAGCCCCGGCGAGGCATCGTGGCCTTGTTCAACAATAACGAGGAGGACTTCCTTTGGGGAGCACAGGCTTTCGGATACAGCCCCTTTATGCCGTTCTGTCATACCTTTCTGAACCTCGAAGGCGCTGGCGCTGGTGGTCGCGCATTCGTGTTTCGCACATCGGACACCGAGGTTACGAGAGCTTATCAAGGGAGCCCAGATCCATTTGGGACTGTGATTACTTCTGATGCCTTCGGCATGGGTGCTATACGGAGCAACACCGACTACATAGTGTTCAATGGGATTTACGGCATAAGGGGCCTGGACATGGCCTTCTATCGTCCTAGGGCACGGTATCACACGAACCAGGATGACGCGACCCATGCCTCCAGGGCTAGCCTTTGGCACATGCTGAGCAATTCTCTGCACACCATGACAAAGCTTTCGGGAGATACAGGCCGTACATTCATCGGCGAGCGAAGTGACGGTAACCGCAGGAAAGTGTTAAGCGGCAAGGGCAGTGATGGTGTGTGGTTCGACCTCTTCGGGAAGTCGTTCGCTCTGTTCGAATTGAGGTCTCTATTCGCGTGGTCTCTAACCCTCCTGATTGCCACGCCGCTAATCCTGCTCGCTCTGACCTACCTGCTCATCCAACAGGACAAGTACTATTTCTTTTCTCCGAAGACGTCTGCTTATGAGGGGGCAGTCTTTGATCCTGTTCTGCTTGGTGGTCGGAAGGGCATGATCAGATTTCCCTTCGCTTTAATCGTAGCTGGAGGATTAGTGGTCGGCTCTGCGTATTTGGTCACTAAGATTAACCCCCTCATCGTTTATAGTAGCGAGTATAGCGTGTAAGTTGCCATCCTTCGTTGGACTTGGGTATAGGCTCTAACGGGTAATATAGGTGGGCGATGATGTTTTCACTCTTCTACTTCGTTTTCTGGACCATAATGGCCAGTGCAAATTTCGCGAGGCCCAGCGCACTTCATCGAGGGTACTGCATAATATGGCTGTTCATTATCGGATGGGCCATCCTAGTCGCTGTAACTGTCTTCGAGGACCGATACCGGATTGGAGGCGGATACATGTTCGTCTTTTTCCAGGCCGCGACTTTCCTTGCCCTGATTATCAGCCTCTGTGAATTATTTGCGTTGCCAACGAAATTTTCATATGCACAGCAAGTTCATGACGAACACGACGCCAGAGATCACCTTAATGCCGTTCCACATGCCGATGATCTCATATCCCCAAGCCATGAGGAATCGGGTGGAGATGAGAGTAGTGATGAAGATGAGCACCAGTCCCCTGCCACGGAGAGGACCCCCTTGGTCAGCGGTAACGCTGGCGGCCTTCGTAACACAACCTTTGCGACAACCTATCGACGATCTATCTCGGCGCTTGTGAATAAGGCACGGTCGAATGGAAGTACCCAGGGTCATCCGTACGAATTTGAGCAGCCTTGGTCAAGTAATCTTCCGGGCTGGACGTGGATTCTTCAGTTACTCATCCTAGTACCATTCCTGGTCATCCTCATCGCTCAGAATGGGCTCGTACTGGTTTCTTCTGTCGCGCAGACTGGAGCAGACGGTTCAAGCCTGCTAACTCCATATCTACTCATGGCGTTATTCAGCATATTCCTAGTGCTACCCATGACCCCTTTTATGCATCGAGTGACCCATCATGTCCCATTGTTCCTGATGCTGGTATTCATTGCCACTTTAATATACAACCTCACGGCTTTCCCTTTTTCCCAAGAGAATCGATATAAAATGTATTTCCAGCAGACCGTCAATCTTGATACCGGAGACTCCACAGTCCATTATGCCGGAATCCAAGAATTCGTCGAGAAGGCTGTTGCCGAGCTGCCGTCTGCTATGGGCAAGACGCTAAACTGCGAAGCGAGAAGCTCACGTTCTGGGCTTGCTACGTGTTCTTACGATGGCTCGGATATCCTACCCAATGTTGTTAAGACCCATCCGAAGGGGGTTTCTCTGCGCGAGGGATTAGATCAATGGCTGCACTACAACATCACGCGAACGGACGGTAAGAACGAGGTCAGATTCGCGATCGACGGCAAGGAAACACGGTCTTGTGCCATCACATTCACGAACCCAATCTCGTCGTTCCATGTCCTCGGGGCCAACAAGCCGGACGAGCGGTTCGGAAGCGCGCCGGATAACGGCCTGAAGAAGGTCAAGCTGTATCGCCGGGACTGGTCCACACCGTGGGTCGTGGATGTGAAGTGGGAAGAAGGCGACGGGATCGACGGGCGCGTGCTGTGCTCGTGGGACGACGTCAACGAGGAGGGCGTGATCCCGGCATTTGACGAAGGGCTGAAATTTGCGCCCACGTGGGTGGCGCTGACGAAATTGACTTCGGGGTTGTGCGAGGGGAGTAAGGCGTTTAAAGCATAGGCGTGGGGGGGGGGGGGGGGGGGGGGGGGGTGGAAAGGGATAAAAAGGGATTGGAGAGATTGGATGGCATGAGACATAGGGTTCTAATCCCCTAACCTAGGTACCCTAGACTTGATTGAATAATTCTGATATCAGAATTGCATGCCAGATATGTTTAACCTAGCGCAAATGGACTTGGTGGGTATTACATTGTGTTGTTGGGCCGTGAATGTACTGTAAACAGATGCCAAGACGTATTTATCCAGCACAGCGGAGGGGGTTTGAGGTATAGTGCTAAGTGAAGTGCCATTAATAAATAGATGTACAAGAGCCTATATTAATATCTTCTATGGTATGTCCTAACCTGCTCAAGTAGGTACTGACTAAGTAGTACTGATAGCACGTGCATCATCACATGTATACGTATCTGGTATGAAGCGAGCGAGCGTGGTATGTAGTGCCTACTTACCTACTGTCTTTCTCATCGGCTTGGTCTCCTGCTGTACATGCGTAACCCTTAGGTAGGTAAGTAGATAGGTATTCTCTTGAATGTTGTGGGATATAGGTTATAGTAAAAGACAGCTAGAATAAACGGATCCCGCTCCGGGGTGGGGGGGTAAGGAAAGAAGAAAAGGGGCGGGGAGGGGGACGGTTTAATACATCCAAGGCCAAGTCTAGACTCGACTCGACTCGACTCGTGGGGTGGGCGCGCGCCGTCTATGCATCTTCTTTTTGTTTCTTTTTTCTTTTCGTCTCTTTTTTCTTTTATTCTATGTATTAGGTAGTTTACCACTCTAGCCCCAGCTTCCTTACTTAAACAAACGTACACCGGGTGTTTTTTTTTTTTTTTTTTTTTTTTTTTTTGCCCAGAGAACACACATGCTCGATATAGAAGTGATGTGCGGCGGCGGGAGAGAAGCGTTGCAATTGCGACGTTAAAGATGTGCCGGCGCGTCTACTTCCGTATCGGGGGAGGGAGGGAGAGAGAGATAGTCTTAGTAAAATCGATCTGGGGGCTTTAGGTTAGGTTGGGGGAGGGGAACGGGGGGGAAGGGGGCAAGGGGGGGATTTTGCCTATAGAGCGGTTTGGGGGTAGTATCTGTTGTGTATAGCGAGTATATAGAGAATCGGAGCATGGTGTGTGTGTGTGTGAGGTTGAGAGCGATCCGAGTGGATGGAAAAGGGGAAGGGGGGAGGGGGAGGGTTAATCAAAAATACTACTTCTTATTAAGTCGGTGGGTGGTCTGATTTTTCGCTCGCGATGGGTAATTGGGTTAATGGCGTTATGAGGTTTAGTTAGTAGATGTTGGGATAAAGGGCGGGCGAAGGAGGAGCGAAGGGAAGGGAGGGGAGCTAATGGGCACTTATATAAATATAACGAGATAGATGGGGTTTACGATGGTATGGAAGACCCGGCGGATTATGGGTGAGTTGTGCTAGTGAGAGGTGCGGAATTGGGTAAATTGAAAGATGGGTGAATGACTAGAATAAAGGAATGAAACGGTGGGGGGGGAGTGCAGGTTTCCTTCGCGAACGCGATTGCTAGGTACGCAGCTATCCTTCCGGCTAGAGGAGGAAGATCTTCCCCCCTTTCGACTCTTTACTCTCGCCTTTTTATTTTGTTGAATCCTTCCGTTGACTCCGTTCAATCTTATGGGGAAGAGACTCGCTAAGAGCAGCAGCAAACAAAACACGTTTTTACATACAACCATGTGTTTCAAGATGTAAAATCAATAAGTTGCTTTTTGGGGGGGCATGGCTTATACTATCGTTCCTTCATTTGAATCAGATAAACTAAATAGCGATTAGGGTGTGCCTTGTTTATTTGATGTTGGTCATCAATAATGGAATAGGGGGGTCGTGCTTAAGTGAAGTAAGAGAAGCTAGGTAACTACTAGATACATTGATAGTATTGTATAGTATGGATGAGGTAAGAATCTTAATTTAGATGGTTTCACGTTACTAGCGATGTGTAGTAGACCTACCTACGTTTTCATAAAAAGCTTTTTTTTTTTTTTTTTAAACGTCAGACGAACACCTTAACCTAGGACACGTTGATTACCCTCTCTACCTTACCTACCTACCTTGCTGATTGGGGAAATTGTACGACTCGGGAAGGTGACATGTCGAGGGTTGGTGTCAGTGTAACAACTTCAGCATTGAGCCTTCACATCCATCACTTACACAGCTCCCTGTAAAGAGGAAGACCTGGAGTTTGTTGTTGACCGGGATGTTGTTTCTTTTTTTTTTCCACCTCCCAGCTTCCTGTCTGTTACCCGAAATCTTTCCCCTTCATGCACGCCGCTGCCGTTAACTCTCCATTCACTAACTTAAATCTCACCCTTGTCATCCTCTTCCCATGTTGATGTATGTAGTAGGTCCAAGATGTATATCTGTCCGTTCCTGCATCACACATACCAGACATACATATACTCACATAAGCTGTCACATACACATATTAGGTAGGTGGCGTCGACCCTGAAGAAAGAAAAAGATGGGCGAAGGAAGGAAGCAAACCTTTTCGCTAAAACCCGTGATCCTTGTCCGGCCCGTTATGCCTTACATATCTAGATAGCTGGCTAACTATAGTTCTTTTTTCTTTTTACCTAACTCTGCCATAGCTATGTGTACATCGATACGACATGTTGCCTTCGGTATTTGTAGATCCACTGTCTGTATACATGCCTGCTCGGGTAAGTCTTGGCTTACTACGACTTCCCTTTCCCACCAACAGGCAACCAGGGGTTATCTGTTTTTTTTCTTCTAGAAGAGAGAGATACCTAGGGGAAGGGAGTAAGGCATGTGAATCATAGATAATATAGACACATACTCATAGGTGAGTATATATATATATATATATAGATGCACCCAGCCGATCTCTCTGCTTCTCTCTCTCTCGAAACCTGTCTTCCCCTTCGCTTGCATGCATATATACTACATATACCTATACATACGCTATATATACCAAAGAACAGTGTTTTTATTTTTATTTTCTTCCTATCAAGAATATCTTCCGCTGCAACGTTGTCGCTCCTCAGATCCTATTCCGAGCAGTAGCTCATCTACGCCCAGCCAGCCAAGCACGACATCATCTTCGCGCCCCCTTTCCTGACTCGGCTTTGAATCATACCTACGAAGACCTATATCCTAGAAACCCACCGCCTACACCCCCTCGGGTAAGGACAAACCTATACACGTAGTATAACCGGAATAATGCTCTCCCGCACCTTGGTCCTCTCCACCATCGCCGCCGCCGCCGCCCCGCAGCCGGCCGCGACCCAAACCACGGGGCCTTGCACCACCGGGTCGCCTACCGTGACCGCCGGCTACACCATCAGCTATGTCCAGGCCAAGCCGACCATCGCCTTCGAGCAGGGGTACAAGCCCGAGCCCGCGTGGGCCGAGAGCCACGTCGTGGGGACTTATGTGAGGTTTTTTTTTTTCCCTTGCGCCCTTCTGGACCACGTAATACTACTTTCCCCCCTCCCTCTCCCCTTTTTCTCAAACCGGGGTTTTATAATGAGGTTATTCACGATGATAATATCCTGTTGTGGTGCTTTCGTTCATTATCCATACGGATGGTAGCGCCGCCGATAATATCCCCCCCCCAAAAAAAATTCCACTGCGTGGCAGTTGTAATAGCACAATGATGAGCCAACCCCCGTATGACTAACATATCCCTTCCCCACAGACCTTCGGCGTCCCGACGCCCCTTGAGTCCGGCTTCGCCTACGCCCAGTTCAAGTGCCAGTACTACTGCAACAACATGCCCGGGCCCGGCGGCTTCTTCGTGTCGTACGCCGGCCCCGACAGCCAGTACGGATCGGATTGTACCTGTTATGATGAGCTGTAAGTATCCTTCCCAACTTTCTTTTTGTGTGTGTATTAGGGTTACTCTTGCCTCTCTGCACCCTATTGCAGCTTGGTTAGAGAGGGAGAGTCAGCAATACGGTTGTTATGTAGCCATGCTAATACGCCCCCCGTAGACTGGATCCCCAGAGCTTCGTCTCTAACAACCAGTCCCTGGTCGGCGCCTGGAACCCCATATGTAAATAGGGAGTGGTTTCGTGGCACTCACTCACTCGTACACGCACACAGGGGTCAGGAGTGAGGGTC
Organism: Biscogniauxia sp. FL1348; assembly: GCA_022544895.1. Taxonomy (NCBI): domain Eukaryota; kingdom Fungi; phylum Ascomycota; class Sordariomycetes; order Xylariales; family Xylariaceae; genus Biscogniauxia; species Biscogniauxia sp. FL1348. The sequence goes on along the minus strand of JAJNNV010000054.1, from coordinate 179,946 downwards.
TATAAGTGGTGGATGGTTGATCGAAGCGGGAAATAAAATTCGGATAATTGGGAGATTCGAAAATGAAGTCCGGTGGCATCGAACCTTTTTTTTTTCCTTGTCGTGTTCCTTGGATTGCGTTGGATTATGGCTGTCGTCTTGGAGGGGGGCGGGCGTTCTTGGTGGGGATGAGGGCGAAAGGGACGATTGGTGTTCACCTTGGGTTGGCAGCTAGGGGTAGACGTGAACAGCACCCCGTGCTATTGATGGAAGTAAGACCAACAAAACACCTTTTGTGTATATATTTTTATTCATACCTAGATTGTTGTTAGTTGCTACTACGACCCCTACAAGAAAAGCTACAGATATTGGAACACAGACAAGCGGATCTCACGATACGGGTGCAAAAAATATCATGTGTGTGGAAAAAGCTGGATCCAAAGTCTTCTAACCCCCCTGAACTCCTCCCTAAGTAAGTGAAATGCGCTACAGACTTGATGTCGTCGTGAAAAAAAAAATGGATATCGCAATGACTAGGTAGGAATATGGAAAATATCCGCCCAGGAATAACATAGAGGGGGTATCAATGCCTTGCAGTCTCCGCCGAAGCCCCTATTTCCCCTGACCTGTCACCCAAAAAAAAAAACGCCCCCTTCCCTTCCTCTTTCCATATCTTATCACTCATCTAGTGCGCGCCCCCTAACATTCTTCTTCCCTCCATGACTTCTCGTGGCTACCAAACACGTGATTTCCCTTTTGCGTAGTAGTTTGGACCTTTTTTTTTCTCTTCGGCCTGCTACTACTTCTTGTCCTGGCCGCCGCTGCTGGCCTCGTTGTTGGTGTTGGTGTTGGTGTTACTGCTGCTGCTACTGCTGCTGTTGCTGCTGTCCTTGAGCGGCTGCAGTGTTGTCGACTTCCTCCGGCCGGACGCGTCGATCGTGCATACCTCGGCGTGCCCGAACTTGACCTGCTTCGGCGGGCTGTTCTCCGCCGAGGAGTTTCCTTGTTTCTTGAGGCACGACATTGTTGGTTGGTTGGCTTGGTGGGTGTGGAGTAGTAGTAGTAGTAGTGGGAGGCTGGGGAGAGGTCAGAGATGATTCATGAGAGTCTATGGGGAAATTTGGTGGCTTTACGTACTGATTGTTCGTCACGTGGAGGGCGTTGTTGGTGGTGATGGCGATGGTGATGGTAGGTTTGGTTCGGTGCATAAAGCGAGGGTACTGTGATAATGTCCCCTTCTTATATATTGTTTAGAACCAGGCATGATAGGTAGGTATGGAATTCAATGTGACTGTCTGTAGAATGAGGTTTACGCTGTCTTCGATTCTACGTGACAGGGGGCTTCATCACAGCTTAAGGCATTCGCTGGCCCCCTTCTTCACCTTACGGTGTATAATCGCGCCTTCCATCTAATTGAATGTCTTCTAGGATTACTAGTGGTTATATAGGTTTTCTATTGAATCACTCGAAGCGAAATCCTACTTTAATCGTTTTACCCCTATTTGAGACGACACGGAGTTATTCGACCCTTATCTTTACCGAGAAACTGGCATTAAATAGAATATTGTTAGTTTCAGTATCTTCAGAAAGACGCCACAATCTCAGTATCATTGGGATTCTCTACAATTCCTAGTCTTGGCGTCGAATGCGGAGGTACTCGATGCTGTAATATAAGTTGAAACCGGAAAACTGTGAAGATGTACTATTCGTGGATGAGATAATCAAGATCATCCAGCAATCAATGAATCTGGCGATAAATGAATTACATATGTCACGTTTTTGGGGAAACTGAGTCTTACTGAGGAAAACGAAATTAGTGTTGAGTGAATTAACATCAAGCAGTAACTAATTTCCATGATACAAGCGCTGGATTCAAAGTCACAGACATTCCTGTTTATCGAGTATTTGACCTCCCAAAATCAGAAACTATTACCCTAATTCTTAATAATACAACTTTCCCATTGAGATATCTACTACATTTTGGAACTGATAACTCCTCCAAGCTGATAGCGCGGAAATTATATTGTCACCTGCACCAAATCACTCATTGTCCCTCGATACTCATCATATAAATTCATTCAAAATTCACTAATTACCTATTAATGATGTATTCTTCAATTTGAATCTCTTGGTGACATATCGCAATACATAACGTGCGGTTGTGGCGGAGTGGGTGAGGCATAATCTTAGAAAGAATAAATAACCTTTCACATCGTTCGCCTGAATACGAGACTTAGTCTTTCTATCATCACGTTACCAGCTACCACGATATGGTCGTGTCCCCGTTATACCCGCACTTAGTGATTACCAAAGATTATGGGGTCAGATATTACATGAGTTTATAAAGCCTCTCACATTTTAGAAGCGCATTCTTCTGCGGGTCAGCCGGGTCTGACATCACTACTCGAACTCGAAGGAATATTATAAGACCAGCATATGGGGCTATGCAGAAGCAGATACACGTGAATGGTTCTAAAGAAGAGCGGGATTGCACAGCTATGGACTGGGCCAATAAATCATTGGGCTCCCTATCTAGTCTGTAGTTGGGCGGTCGAATGGCAAAGCGCCATCGGTGCTTGTTGTCCCTCAGCCCTACGTGCTGTTCACAAAGGCATTGGTAGATGCATATACGGATACCGCCTTTATCGCGTGGAGGCGTGAGCTTGTCAACGTCCGCAGCCGACGTGCCACGTCTGATCAAACATGTCGACCAAGTCTATGAATGGTGAACTGAGTCCTGCCGATCGTCTAAGGTTTCGAGTATTATAAAGCACTCAAAGTTCGAGTGCTGCGAGTCTTGTGCGTCTTTTGTCTTATCGTAAAACAAGACAGCAAAGAACCCGGCGCATCCTCTTGAGACATTTCTATATTTGACTTATTGAAGTTACACCTAAACCGGAACACAGACGCGACCTTTAGTGAATACACGATGAAGTTTTCCTCTGTAACATATGTCCTTGCGGCTGCTGGCTCTGTAGTAGCCATGCCGTCGGCCGAGAAGGTGTGTTTCTGGCCCCGATAAGTGGTTATTTATATATACTAACTCAAGATTGTTTTTAGAACACCCGATCCGTCGGAGATGTTGTGCCCGGTCTAAAACGAGATGAATCGGGAATGGGTTTCACCCACGTCGGTTCTGACAACGTCGTACGCTCCTTCGACAGCCGCTTCAACGTGATTGACTTTGCGCAACTCGACTCCAGAGCCCCCTCCGGAGACTGGCCCCGGACGCCAAGCAACGCCGTGTTGGAGGAAGCGAAGAGGGCCAGGTCCAACTCGGAGGCTCAGACATCCAACCCTCGCACCCGCAGTATGCTGGAAAACAGACAGCAACCGAGTTGCGTCAGCGAGTTTTGTCCTTACGACTCATATTGCCAAGGCCTAACAATCTACGGTTATAACTGTACTTCTTGCCTGATGGTTACGGAAACGATCGGTAACTGCCAGACTTTTTAAATTGGATATATCCTAGGTTTACTTTGAGAGGGTCGATTGGTTATCAGGATACTGGTAGAAGCACTCAAAATTTCTACATCTATATGGTCGTTTCATTGTATCATTGTGAAGGCATTTCCAGCATTTCCTTTTCCCACACTAAAAGCTATAAAAAGGTTACTTCTCGGCCACATATTTCCATTGCTATACCGATAAGGCTTAAGAGGATACCGAAATGGACCATTTACTACACCTTGTAGACTTGATTTCCATATTATTTCTCTATGTTCAGAGTTGGAATTGCGATTTGTATTGACGATGGGGAAGAGTTCCAGAGTAACACAAAGTATAACAAAGCAACATATGGAAGTACTTGCAGATGCAGTTGATTTTTGTCCAAGATTTGAATATATATGAACGGTACAGTTTTAAGTAAACGAAATTCTTTAATTATTTTCTAATCAAATAAATACTTGATTTCCTACCTATCTACGAATAAATACCTTATTACTAAGGTCTACTTAACCGTTGTCTGTACAAGTTAAACTGAATGGGGCGTTAGTGAATGGATAAATCGTCATTAGTGAGTAAAGGACGACCAGAAAAAGAAAAAAAAAGTTTCGTCCCACAAAACAAAACAAGTGCAAAAACAAATTTTCGAGTTCTCACAAGTGATGATCAAGATGGGGATCGAACCCACAATCTTCTGATTAACTAAACCCAGTTTGAGTTCGTAGTCAGACGCCTTGCCATTGGGCCACTCGACCAGTATTGAGATGCCAGATGATCCCTGCAAGTGAAAACTCTACGACCGCGCTTCCGAAGCTCGATGGGAACAACATGGGCTTAAAATAATCCATATAGGTTCCGCACGCGTCTGGTGAAAGTAAGGTTTTAGATTTTCCAAAGACTTGACGAAGAACCACCCGTCTAGACGTTCATGGGAAATAGCATTGCCCGTACAGTCTGTCGAAGTTTACAAAAACTCCATTTTGTAATGATTACCTATGTTTACGCAGTCTTCGAAGACTGTAGAATTCGACATGGTGCATCCGATGACCATCCTGTAACCTACAACACTTAGGTATAACATAATTCGAATGTGTCTTTATCAATTGCCACAAGAAACAATGCTATGTACAATTTTTTTGTACGCATGCCGATTCTTACTTTGGTGGTTTAGTGACATGAAACTATTTGGTTAATATGGGGGACTCAAAAACACTAATATCGATGTCCCGAGTTTCGAGCTGCATCTAGCACTGTAAGGAATTTTGATCATACTGCGGGTAATAAGCAATGTGATTGTATTATTCACATTCAAAATAACCTCTTCTAAACTTGATATCGTACAACACATAATGACTAAGCTTAACGATGCAGACAATCATGTAGTATTCGCCTCAAGACTGAAGAGTCTCGTTTCGAGCCCTACAACTGGTTCCGAATTAGCGTAACCACATGTTTCTATCACTGTTCCATGACTGGCCCGATCGAGCTATGGATCCCGAGGAGTCCTGATAATTTCTGTTTGTAAACACAGGATCCCTAACAATATTCTGCGCTACGCGCGGTTGTAGTTATTTCCTAACGATTTCAACCTGGGAGTTGAATGTAGTCATACTGCATAGATGCGAGTTGTTTAAATCGTAACCCACCGCCGTGGCTATGGCTAGAATGAGGCGTGCGGCGGGAAGGATTGGATGGTGAGATTGTATCCTATCTCTGTCGGTGTGTTTTTTAGTTCTAGTCCTTCTGTCACCAGCACATCGCAGACCGGGAATGCCGGCGCAAATCATAAATCCAGGTTAGTTCTGTGGTATGTACTTGTTTACTGAGAACCTTTGGCGTCTGTCGAATGTATGGTTCACCAATGCAACTATGTATTCTTGGCCGTCACTATCACATTATAGTCCGGGATGGCTCGAGCCCCAACTGACTTTTTGCTGCATTGAGGAAGTCAAATTAATGACGATGCTCTCCTTTCATAATCCAACAACATAGAATAAAAAAAATCTTTGATGGACGGACGCGTCTAAGAATCCTTGGCTTGATAATGGAAAACTGTACAGCTCGAAAGCATGACGTCGTGTAGGTGGAAATCCTTCGCACCAACTATACAAAATCTTCACGAAAATCAAACGGAGGCTAGGCTGCTGCTGACTAGTCTTCAGCTAGGTAGTATCATGACCAACATACCACGTACGTGCGAAGTGCCTTATACCTAAACAATCCACAATGAAGTCAGCCCTGAAGACTTGGATGGATAGAAAAGCTTGCATATGGATTATACACACTGGACCCATTATTAGAGACGCCGAAAGGAGAGACGATGGGTCCATATATCTCCCCTGTCGCCGTATTTTCGGGCTACGGACCCGGTCTGCTCTAAGTGGGCCACACTTGTTGAGGCTCTAGCAGCAGACCCTCACCACTCACCTCTGGCCTGACGATCCCCGACTTCTACCCCGTATGGAGTGTTTACATTGTGTTTATACAAGTCTGGAATCATGACGGCTCTCGGACAATACGGACTCTGGTCGATTGGGGGCTAGAATGGCTTGAAAAGCTTTTATACGATGTATCGTCAGGAGATTGGGCTGAGTGGATATGTCGGAACTTGGCTCGCCTTGATGCGTCCACGGCGAGATCACGGCGATATGGTGGACCGCGACCCAGGTGGTCCACTGTTGTGACGACCATCGTCTAGTGGCTCTCACACCACGATCGGGAAGAGGTGGCTATCGGATCAGCTTTGATACGGACACAAAAGATACGGCTTCGGCCCTCTCTCGTCTGCATTCGTCTCGTCCAGATATCCTCACTCCTTGTCTATCTATTCCAGTCTAGCTCTGCTCGTATCTTTCACCATGGAGGCCCTCAAAAACAAGAAAGCCGACAGTAAAAGTCAAGAACATAGTGACTCAGAAACCCCCGAAACGCTTTCCCCTGACGTCCAGTCGGAAGTTGCCTATGTCGAGAAGCAACCAGAGTCCAGATACGGCCGCGTCGTAGGCGGCCGGTATATCGAATTGAATAAGGAGACGAATCTGCACGGCGACCATGGCCCCCTCAAGACCGTTGACGTGGACATGCCCCTTACCCTGACAGAGCTCGTCCAGAAAGATGGCCAGGACTACCTCGTCCTGAGCTTCGCCGAAGGCGACTGCGAGAACCCCTTTAACTGGGCACCCTCACGGAAGATCTTCGTCTGCACCATGCTGAACCTCATGACGCTGTTCATCGGCCTCGCCACGACCGCCTACAGCTCCGGCATCACGAGCATGACCACCGAGTTCGGCGTCCCGACAATCCTGGGCCAGCTCGGCCTCTTCACCTTCAACGCCGCGTGTGGCCTCGCACCCCTATTCCTCGCGCCCTTCTGCGAGCTGGTCGGCCGCAAGGTCATCTACGCCGGCGCGTACCTCTGCTTCTCGCTCCTGTTCATCGGCCTGGCGCTCGGCCAGAACATCACGACCATCGTCATCCTGCGCCTGTTCCTCGGCCTCTTCGGCTGCGTCGGCACCATCCTCGTCGGCGGTACCTTCGACGACATGTACGAGCCGCACCTGCGGGGGCCCCCGATGGCCATGTTCACGTACGTGGCCATCCTCGGGACCGTGGGCGCGCCCATCTACGCCGGCTTCATCGACGAGACCATCGGCTGGCGCTGGATCGAGGGCATCCAGGGCCTGTCCAACATCCCGCTCCTGATCTGCGTGTTCCTGTTCTTCCCCGAGACCCGCGGCGGCGCGCACCTGCACAAGCGCGCGAAGCAGCTCCGCAAGGCCACCGGCGACGCGCGCTGGGCCGGGCCCGACGACCTGGACACGCGCTCCGCCAAGGAGATGCTGAAGGTCTCGTCCGTCAAGGCGATCCGCATGCTGGTGACCGAGCCCGTGGTGCTGGCGTTCGGCATGTGGATCGGGTTCGCCTGGTTCGTGACCTTCCTGTTCCTGAGCGCCATCCCCATCACGTTCCAGGAGAACCACGGCTGGTCCGAGGGCATCGCCGGCCTGCCCTACATCTGCCTCTGCCTCGGCACGACCATCGGCTGGGCCACCCACCACCTCCAGATGCGCAAGTACAACCAGATCCGCGACGACCCGAACATAAAGGCGACGCCGGAACACCGGCTGTACGGCGCCATGTTCGGCGCCGTGTGGCTCCCCATCGGCCTGTTCATCTACAGCTTCACGCAGTACGGGTTCGTCCACTGGATCGGCCCCTGCGTCGGCCTCGTCCTCATCGCCGTCGGCATCTTCTTCGTCTTCGAGAGCACGTACAGCTACACGGCTGACTGCTACGGGCAGAGCTCGTCTTCGGCAATCGCGGCCCAGGGTCTCGTGCGGAACATGCTCGGCGCTGTGTCGCCCCTGTTCGCGAGTGCTTTCTTCCACAACCTCGGCAGCCAATACGCGGGTCTCCTACTCTCGCTTGTAGCCACGGGCCTGAGTTTGATCGCCTTTGTCATGTTCGCGTTCGGTCCTAAGCTCCGGGCGAGATCGAAGCGCGCTCTTGTGTATTAGGACAGGGGATTTATATGCCTCATATAGAGTCTGATATGGAGTATGGTAGCGGATAGATATGTAGATTGAACGAGTACACGAATTGATGTTATTATAAAAAAAGAAAACAACCTTGTTTTGAATTGTAGCCTTGTGATTTGTTTCATTCTACTTAGCATATAGCGAATATGGGCATTTGCAACCCAGTTTCCGTTAAAGCTCAGCATTGCAAAACAAACCGAATCTGTTAATTCAGCTCACACCAGATCAGGACTCCGAAAGGAGACACGGGGAGATAAGAGAGATCAAGCCCGCTTCACACGCAAGATTGGTTCGAAAATCTTAGAAGATTCGAAAGACCTCGAACGGACACAAGCATGAACAAGATATAACGTATGCGTCACAAAAACTCCTCGTCAGAACACACACCAGGACCACGTCTCCAAATGAAATAACCACTATCTCTTGATTCCACATTCTGTCCATCAGTTGACATATATTCACCAGGTTGACAGATGTCTGGGCCTAGCCTTATATATAAATTATACGTCTTAATAAAGACCCGGCCACCTAGTAATTCTCACAGCGTAGAACGGGACTCTACTGTCGGATATATGGGCTATGTGGCCTACATCATACAATAATTCTACGTGATGAGCGTGGCAAGACGAGGTCCACATTGTGCTTGTAATGTGCAATCTGGCCAGGAATCAAATCGTCTACAGTTGCTCGTTGGCGGACAATGGGGAGTCTATCTGCGCACAACGTCCGCAGGAATGCCATGTTGGATAGCTCAAAAAGGGGTGAATATGGTCTAGAAAACTAGAGCGGATTATGCAAATCTCGAAACTCTTGGAAAATTTCTTCTTAGCCCGGTCATGTGCTGGTATCCAGCCAATGAGGTCTCCGAATGAGACAGTCTGTCACAGTTACCAACTATACGATATCAGAGCATACCCCGGCGAGGTTGGGTTCTGGTCTGTTGCTTAAGGAACTTTCCGAGAACTCTGGGGTGTATATTAAGTTAAATTATAGAAGTTATGTTTCTTCAGATTAACGATAGAGTTATTTACTTTCGCTGTTCCCATCTGTGGTCTAGCACCCAGATTGTCTCTGCTTGTGGCCCCAGGCCCAGGCCACATTGCGACTGTTGTCGGTCATGTACCTAGGAAGGTAGGCCGTTTGCAGGCTGCAGATTGGGTAGCTGATGAAAGACAGAAAAAAATCATCTTGGGGATATCACAGCCCTAGTAGCGAATCGATTTTATCCCGAGCATCAGTACAGGCAAGGCCGCTCATCTTATGTAACAAACGTATAAGTGAAAGTTAATTCAAACCTGTAGCCATGCCCTGAAGATGCAAGGAGGCCCAATATTCGACTCTTGCGAGCACGTTTGTATGAACTCCGGCCAGTCTAGCGTGATCGCCTCCTATACGTTCCACCGCAACTACACAGACGATCCTACCCCAGGCGATAGAATACTGACCCTAGACGATCTCAATATTATCCAAGAAACAAATCTCTTAGAAAGTCCAAGCCCCCTTTCAAACCACTGCCTATAAAAAAAAGCGAAACAGGCGAGGCACATCGCAGTGAGCTAGTCGCGAACGAAGTCCGGGCTGAGTAGTAGCTTTAGGCGTTTCGTACATACAAGACCATGACTAGAGCTGCGTGCCGTTCAAATCACTGGAAAACCTAGGTCACCTCATCTGCAGCATCGATGGCACCAATCCACACGATAGCAGAAGAATCATTCGGGTAAATATCTCGGGAGTTGGCTGCTCTTCTCTACCACGTCCTCTCGATTGATACAGACTGTATCAATCCATAGCGGCCGGCGCCGGCCAGGGAGATGTAGACGGCAAGGCGCGTCGACTAATGTTGGGGTCGCCTCGAAGGCGTAGTGATCGATGTAGACTAGGTTAGCCTGAGGGTCCTTCTCATAGTAAACAAGCCTAAGGCAAGGCCTCATCGGAGGGTCTAATCTGGTGTCTGAAGTGCAAAGTTGATAGTGCCGTTAGCATGGCCCGGAATGTTAGTTATAAGTCGCATGGTGCGTTCAGTCTTCAGCGGCCGACAAATGTTTATGGGCGTACCTTAATTTTTGATGTAGCAAGCTAGTACAGACGGGAGTAGGAACGATACCTCTCATACACAAAATGATAATGATACTCTCAAGTAGGAAGATGATGGTTTTCTTAGGCCTCTACTGTACATGCAAGGGTCCTAAAAGTAGTTGTCGGCTGTATACCTATACATGCCTGATGTGTATAAACAAAGGTATGTAAGACCTATCCACCATAGTGAATACAGTACTCCAAGTGTCCCCTCTATATGATAGATATCCATTGATACTCCGATAGTAATCGGTCACTTGCGGCGGTATAGAGAATTCAAAAATCGCATATGTATTAAACCCCGACAAGGGACTGCCACAGTTGAGAATCGTCCACGAGTGGGGTCATCAAGGTCTAGGACCTGACAGAATTCTAGGGCTATTAAAAGGATACGACCGTTTGATTTAGAGATAAAAGTATCCCCGATGCAGCAGTTTTATACTCTTTTGCATTGTTTATTATATTCGTGCGTGGTACTGGTGTTCTGCGAATTTTACGAGACATCGGCGAAAAGCAGGGTTTATAGAAACCGGCCCCTTTCGACTATCTCCTCCTTAAACACATTTAGCCAAGCATTTCGACGACACAGGTGCAAATGCCTCTTACGACGTTTCTTCAGGAAGTCAAATGTCAAAATAGATTTGTAGATTCTAAAAAGTATTCTAGACTTCTTATCTATACACACGTAGAATTAGCTTTGATGTGGCAATTCGACCGATTTATGGTGTAATAGATGTGGTGTTGGTCAATGGGATTGCTGATTGGAGGCGGTATAGTAGACTATAAAACGAAGATGAGGGGAGACTGCGTTCGTAGCACAACGAGGCTTAGAAATCGATATAACCCCTGTTCATACTAGGTATTTTGGAATCTCTACAAAGACAAGGCCCCTAGTAACTCTTCCGTATCTATCATTCCTTGCGTGCTCCATAGGCCAATTGCGTGATCATCCCCAACCTATTCTATAAGAGTCAGACCGATAACCGCGGGGTAAACTCAAGGACCACGCGAGATAATGCGGGATGAAGGTAAGTATATATATACAGGTAGAGATGATGACCATTGTGAATGTAGTTGGTCCTTAGGATATCTTTCATCTCTATCTCTACTCCACATATTCATAAATCTAAGCTGAGCCATGGCACCCGCCGTCACATTAGACAAGGTCGCTGACTCTCTTCCCATTCACACGGGAAAGGGAAAGTCATACCCAGAGCCCTTGAAACTATCTGGAGTTCTTGATAAGTTCACTTACGAGGATACAACGCCTGCGATCGGCCGTGAGTTTCCTACTACTAACATTGTCGACGACCTCCTTCACGCCGAGAACTCTGATGCGTTGCTCCGTGACCTTGCTATAACCAGTAAGTATCTTCTGGGAAGACCCATAGTACATATTTTGACTTTATTGCATAGTTTCCCAGCGTGGTGTGGTATTCTTCCGAGCTCAAGACAACCTGACCGACGGACTTCAAAAGGAATTTGTCCACAGACTAGGCCAGCTAAGCGGCAAACCCTCCGACTCAACTCTGCACATCCACCCGATTCTCAATGACACCTCCGAGTTTGGCGTAGGCGATGCTGAGATCAGCACCATCAGCTCGCTCCAGCGCAAGCAGTTCTATGCGCACGAGGCAGCAGCTGACAGGCGTCGCTACGACGCTGCCCAGTGGCACTCGGACATCCAGTTCGAGCCCGTGCCGGCAGACTACACGTCCCTCCGCCTCACGCAGCTCCCGAAGACGGGGGGCGACACGCTCTGGGCGTCGGGCTACGAGATCTACGAGCGGTTCTCCAAGCCGTACCAGAAGTTCTTCGAAGGGCTGACGGCCACGTTCGTGGGAGACGGGTTCCACCGCGTAGCCGCCGCCCAGCCCGACAAGGTCAAGATATACGAGAAGCCGCGGGGCAGCCCGCTGAACGTGGGAGCCGGCCTGGCCGCGGTGCACCCGGTCGTGCGCACCAACCCGGTCACCGGGTGGAAGAGCATCTTCCCCATCGGCCCCTTCCCGAAGCGGATCAACGAGCTGCAGCCGCACGAGTCGGACGACCTCCTGAAGAAGTTCCTGCAGACCATCACGGAGAACCACGACCTGCAGGTCCGGTTCAAGTGGCGGAACAAGAACGACATTGGTAAGCCACAACTAACGACTACCTACTCCTGGCTTTGATGAAAACCGTATGTCTGTTGGTCGGTTGCTAACGCAGTTGTAGCGATTTGGGACAACCGCAGCGTGTTCCACAGCGCAACGTTCGACTATGACGGACTGGGCGAGCGGTTTGGTAATCGTGCTGTTGGCATTGGGGAGCGGCCATATTTCGACCCAAATAGTGTGTCTAAATCCGAAGCGCTGGCTGGCAATTCAGCTTAGCTGGGGTATTTATGTTATCAAGGGATGATTCTAAAAAGCGGCAAAGTGTATCATGAATTGCCTAGTTGCAGAATGAAGTCAGCTCTCATAATCTACCTATGTATGCAGCCAGGGGCTGGTGTGTCCTATGTGGCTTAGGGCCTAAGTTAGTCTCTCCCAATATTTGTAGAAGGTAAGCCAGGTTTACTCAGGCAACAAGTAGGCCCATTACAGTTCATTCAATTTTACCTTGAATCAGGACCTCGGCTTTAACAGTTAAGTTGCTAAACCAAGGACAAAACTTAAGGGGGGATATGGTTGCATTATGAATTGATGGACCGGATATGTACCTATCGATGATGTAAAAAGTGATATAGGAGTTAGATACTCAACTCACATGTGGGGAGTTGTCTCTAATACATGGGGGGTGTACTTGTTGTGTACACTTTCTAAGCACAACTTAGGCATGTATTCCAGATATTGCGTAAATTGAAACAGTAACGACATATCTACAATATTGTGGTCTTGTTCTGCGTCAACAATGTAACCCACTAGCTAACACATCGTTCCTGGTACACCCCTTACTCATCAGCAATAGGTTTCCGTCTGTTGTTCATAAATTCCTCCAGCCTTCGTTTAGTGTCGTCTATACTGTCCGGATATGACTTCCTATTCCATTGTAAGTCTTCGAGCTTCGAGGGTAAGTAATCCCAAATTTGGACAAACTTGTTCCTAGACATTGATTCGAAGGCCCCTAATAGCATACCCATTTGTCTAAGCTGGTCTGTCTCCTTAGAACAGTGGTTAGTCTGATGAAGCCGAGGCTCGCCATCTCCATTCCCCCTGTTATCTATATGGAGTAGTCTATCGCAGTATATTAAGGAGCCTGCTAGGCCTGCTGCAAGAGCCGTAGAAACGGAACTACCAAATGAGCCGGTATGGGGACGATCCCAATGATCCGTTTCGGTAGTTGAATTGGGAACCTCGCCAGGTATGAGAAAGTGGTAACTCTCCGAGACCCAAGAGAACTTGGTACCTGTTAGTGTGGATGCGCCGATTTTTATGCAAGAGCTTTCTTTCCCTGGATATGTTTTGTCGCTTGCAGTTGGTCCCTCATCGATGGAGGCACAGAACATTATGATCCTTTCTTTGGCTGCAGTTTGCAAAACGTTCTCCAGCCGTGTTTCAGGCTTGCTGGAATTTATAGACCAACTCATTGATATGATATCGACGTCTCTGTTTATAGCCCATTGGATAGCCTTAATATTCGAGAGTCAATTAGTAATATTATCACTGGAAAATACGGGTATATTTCCTCACCTCTTCGGCAGACTCAGTGGTAAAAGAGCGCTGCCCAAACTGTCCAGGCAGAACTTCGAGTTGAGCAATGTATAGCTTCACGACTGGACACAACTTGCAAATTAATTGGGCCATCAACGTTCCATGTGGCCCAGATGGTACAAAGTATGCTCCTTGGCGCCTAGATAACTTGCCCGGTCTGTAAAACGAGTCTCCGCCTTGTATCTTATCGGTAAATTCGGAAAGGGATGTATTAATACCATCATCAATAATGGCAATCTTGACCGGTGGTACTGGAACATCAGGTCGAGCGCGGGCAAGAAAGTCGGCAAATTTTTCAGCTGCCCTCATCCATCTTGATTCACTATTTCACAGCAATTGTCAGCAAGCTCTGCAAATCTGTTCGGGTAGTATACTGACTGTTGAGGCGGTCCCAGCCCATTGAAAACCGAACTGTAATTCGTATCGGCCTTATAAAAGTCCCAGGTGAACGTGATTTTTTTTTTATAACCTTCCAGCTCACGCTTGAACTCGTCCATGTAATTAACAATCCTTTGTCGTCTTTCAAGTCCCTATGAAGGATATTAGATATATTCTATTCGCTAGGTGGACTCTCGGAAAACCTGCCTCTTTGACATATATGCGTAACGTCGTCAACTGTAATGTCAATATTTTAGTAGAGCGTTTATAGGTGAACTTCTGATAATGTGCCTGATATACCTCAGATAGTTTGACTAGCCCTGAAGGCGACGACCAGCCCATTAGAACGGCATTATTCCCTGATGCGTAGAGGGTCACATCCTTAGCTCGCTTAGCCGAGTTCAGAATAACCGTACAATTAAGGTCGACCTTGTACCAATTCCACGTCCGGACATCAAAACCTTGTACACATTTCTCAATAGCTTCATCAGAGTGAGATGGTTCAGCATCATCCACAACCACTACCTCTAGGATCGATTTCACATGGCGTTCCCTTAGCCAATGAAATATGGGACACATGTGTTGTAAACCACTGCCCCTATCACTACATGCTATTAGTTAATGCACTCAAGATGACTTTCATTGTTTTTACCTTTTGTTCAATCTGACTTGCTTGGAAATGTTGTGCACATCTCCCAATCGTCCTTCTGTGGCGTTATACTCTTCGTCTTCACCAAATGTTAAGCGAGGGAGGGCGACATATTTTAATAAGCCTTCGAATTTCAACACTTTCCGAAGGCTGGTAAGATAGTTGCTGTCTATAGTGGAGCGAGATAGACCGGAAAGATCAAATTCAATAAGCCGTTCTAGTTACGTTAGAGTTGTGTGTAAGCCATATCGGTATCGTCTCTGGAGTAGTGGATATCTCTTACCTTCCCCAACCTTGTAAAGGGCTTGTATGGCGTCCCTACGATCAAAGTTTGTTATGATATATTCGCGCAAGTAACACAAGATCTTGTCATTTTCGATCATTTCATGCCGGAAGGCCTCGCGGTTGTCTTCATCTTTCGTCTTGTTGACACCTTTTTCGGCATTGAGTTTCTGTTCAGATTTCTCTAACTCAGCCAGTCGTGCTTGGAATGGCGTGTGCCCATTGCTGTCCCTTATGTCGACCAAGACTCTGTCATATGCTTTAATCAACTGTTTCACGACATTTAAGGAATTGAAATAGGGCAGGTTGTTTTCGTGCCTTTTGACTCCTAGTGGGGTTTCCGTGAGTCTTCCCAATGTCTTAGTTCGTTCCGGGGGCTTGGGGTGACTCCGGTCTAGTGAAGCGGTGCTGTCCGACTTGGTGTTGGTTTTGATATTTGACCGTGGTTGAGGAACATCTATTACACTGCGCCCCGTGTCATTTTCCGTTATTATGGCCACGGCTAAATGGAGCGGTGTCATCTCCATAATTTCATCGCTTGGCTCGCTGGACTTGGAAGTGAAAACGTCGGATGATACAGATGTAGTGGTGCTCTGGCTTGGTACACTGGGCCCGTGAGTGTTGCTCCTATTAGGGGCATCCGGGCTATACATACCCTTGTTGCGCTTTGGCAATAATTATTTCGCAGAAGGGATTCTCGTACTCTATTGCGAGATGCAAAGCATTCTTCTGGTATGCATTGTTTATCCCCAACAATGGATATATTTCATCGACGTTATCGAGCACAAGCTGAATGAAATCATTGTTGCCTTTCATGATTGCCAAAGCGAGGGGTGTATATCCGACGGCCTTGATATTCAGAAGTTGTCTGAATGTCTTTATGCACCACACCAGAAAGCTCCTGTACTCATCCAGAGATGTTTCTTTAGCAATAGCATGCAGTACTTCATCTTGATGAGAATCAAGCTCTGGTTTCTTCAGTAGGCGTGCGCAGTGAGCATTCCGGAAGTTGTTTTGCACTATTTGGTCGGTAAAGTCTTTTCCTTTTGCATCGCGTAGGACTTGATCAATGGATGTCTCGTTAAGACCCTCTGCGTGGGGTCTTTTGGCTCGCATTGTGTTGATTTTCAATAGTTCATTTCGTACTGGTTTGTTGAGGAAAAGAGATTTGAATTATGGGCGCTTTAAAGATGCGTCCAGGAGAGACATGGCCTACCTAGGGGGAACTCTGTTCAATGATACAAAACAATGCTGTACAGTTACCTCTCTGCATTAGTCGCAATTTCTGCAACGTAGCGTATACCAAGGACAACATCATCAATCAAGTTGTCTTTCTGTTGTAGAATGGCTGCTTATCTTTCTCTGGTATGGTCGCACGACGTCAATAGTTCATCTGCAAGCCATAAGCAACATCACCTTCCTTCAAAGTGTTTAAATGTAACATAACTAAATACGACCTTCACCATGACTCTATCATAGTTGGCTATTAGAATATTGCATAGGTACCTACATAAACAACATACCTAGTGTGAAAAGGCTATGATGCAGTATAAATACATGGCATGAAACTGATATGCTTGCAGTTCCTGTTTTAACTCACGCAAGAGTCTATCTAGTTTACAAATCTATTTTTCAATGGATGACCTAACATTTGACGTCGATTTGGTTCTGCGACCTGGCAATAATAATTTCCACACTGCAAATCCACCCAATGAAGAATTCCGACGCGTTCTTGTGCGGACCCCGAATGAGCGGTCACCACTTACCACAAGGATCAAAATCCAGGAGGTCCATCATGGGAAAATGATTCACGAAGAGGAAAAACATTATGCAACTCTTCTAGTATTTGACATCCGCTTTCAGAGTCAACTACAAGAACACCGATACAAGTCTGCTAAAGTCACATTCGAGTTTTTCAATAAACGGGGGGATTCACAAAAGGATCCCGAAGTTGTTCTCGTTGCTCCAGACAAGATGCATTGGCTAAACAAGACATCCTATGATAAAACAACGCAGTACGGAGCATCGGCAGGCAGCAATATTGGCAATGATATGCTTGGTGGGAATGCCAACATCTACTGGGGTGTTGAAGAATCGAAACCAGTGGATTTTAAGGCAACAGTGACCGGAAGTCAGGGTTATAGCAGCGGCAAAAGAGGTTTAGAAAACTCAGTCACATGGACAATGCAGGAAAACAAGGATAAAAATGAAGGGATCCCGGCTTTCTTACAAACAGCAATACTCTTGAAGCGCCCCAATGCCGAAGCTTTCTTTGCTAAGTTACGCGTGGAGAGCAAAGTCAGCTCAGCATTTGGGTCTCTTTCATTTGTTACTGATAAGGACAAGGTCATAGACGACGTTACTTTTACGCCAAGTAGGGTACAAGTCCGAAATTTCAGCGCAACTGGCATCAAGCAAGATGATTTGGAGCACATGGAAAGGCTTCCTATGAAAGAGTACTTCCAGGTCAATCTTTCAGAGGAAGATCCTTTGACTCATTCAGCAGCTACCTCTACATCAGCCCCTCATGGACTACAGGTTCTGCCACCATCTACAATGGAAGGTGAAGATCGAGATCGGGAGAGCCTGCCTCAAGTTCCATTACCTGGTCCACAATCATCGATCCCATTGGCATCCACCACGTCTCCGCCCCCAATACATTCCGATGTGGTGTTGTGTAGACCTGCAGATGTGGCATTATCAGCAGCAAAGGCAGCTGAGGCTGCGGCCAGAGCTGCCCTGGGTGCTGCAAAGGCAGCGGAAGAATCGGCAAGAGCGGCACGTATGGTAGCTGAAGCCTCCATTGCACTTTTGGGATCTAAGACGGCATAATTTTGTTGTCGAGGGAAAAAAATATTACCGCGCAAAGCGCCTAGATGCATTGTACTCGGGATTTGTTCATACACAACGTCCATGTCGTTTCAACGCAAGCAAATAATACTAGGTGGTAATACATTATATACGCTCTGTGCACAAGACCGCGGATGATAGCCTGCCTGAAAATATGCACATTTCATGCATCACACGTACATTTGTCCCACTGCATCCCTATGATTATGTTTACTCACAGGGGATGATATGTATTGTTCCTTTGTGATCCCTTTTCCCTGATAAGCCATTTGTTTTTTATGTCATTTCAGCCATCTGCAAGATTGCGGGATATTAGCAAGATATTACTCGGGTTGAAATAGAACGCAACGTAACTTTCACATCATTGACGGTAACCCGAGCTAACCCAAACACTGGCAGCAATAGATCATGTCTCTTCATGCCTAGGAGTCCGTGATCTCCTGAATTCACCCATTTCCCTCATCATCCTACATCCGATTACGTACGAACGTGGTAAGAATGGACACGAGATGGCATTGTAAGAACTTCTATAATCTACTGGTGCTGAAACAACTATACTAACAATTATGACTAGAATAGTGCTTATCAATGGAATTGATGACCATAGCAAACAAGAGAAGGATTGGACCACGACACAGACAGCAATATTTTCCAAGAAATTTCCAAGGGCAAATGTGAAAGCCTTTGATTCCTTCCAGGAGCATGACCTCCTAAACGATAGATTTCTCTACGAAAAAGCCGTGGATATTATCAGAGAGCTTCAACAGGAATCGTGTAGTTACTTACAAAATGTGAATACTAAAGAAGCATCCCGGCTTAGATCAAACTAACAAATATACTAGGAGAACTCACCCAGGCCCATCATATTTGTGGCTCACACCACTGGGGTTGCCCTGGCTAAGCAGGTAATACCTAACTGTTATTGGTATTATTTCTTTGCAATTTGGTGATAGGGTATTCTAACTTTACGCTTCAAGATCCTTGTCCTTTCATCCGAGAATCGTCAATATCAATGGATAGCCTTTCAAACTATTGCCCTAGTAAGACCCTATCCTTAGATGAACCTTGAATGCTAGGTAATCACTAATTATATGACCAGCATTTGATTGAGTCACCAACTGAGACAGGTAATCTCCCATGGGCACGGTTCTTGCTTCAATTGTTAGCAAGTCACAGATTGTTCTTTCAATCTCTATCCGCCATAGCCACATGCCTAGACAGGCTGCCTCCAGTTCTATCCCAAATAGATGTGCAGTTTCGGGCTATTTCTCCTGCCTATGATATCAAGGTATATAATGGACCACCGGGGAAAAGCTTTGTGAGTAGCTTCCTATGAGAGCCTATATATGTCCTATAGCCAAGGTCTTATAAGTATGAACCGACAGGTCTTTCGCTTCGGTAATCCTTGGGATTCCACATCCAATGAATACAATACCATGATCGAGGATTTATTTCTCAATATAAAGACTTCCTTGCGGATGAGATACACCAGTAAGTTTACTCCAATGAAGCATATAATGAAATACAGTAGCATCATATGGTTAACCCTAAGTTTTATTATCAGAGTTTGAACGAAGCTATCAAGAGTTATATAAGCATATTTCACGCCCAGATGCATCAGTTGGTCGGTTGGATACAACCCTAGCGCATCCAGAGTTGATAGAGTGGTTAAGAGCGCGTCCATCATACCAAAGTTGGTGGCAAGACGACAAGTCAAGTATTCTGAGCATAACGGGGCCGTCTGGGTCGGGCAAGACGTATCTCTCTTCTCACATCCTAAATACGTTACTCGTCGACAATTCTAGCTCCGAGAGCATATTTCTAAGCTTCGGTCTCTACAAATGGGACTCGCGTCGAAACTCTAAACGATGCTTGATTGCTTCGTTGATCAACCAAATGCTCGCGACAAAGCCTAGTCTCTATAGGCGCGTGCATTCAGTGGCGGAGCTTCTTGCGCGTCAGCCATCTATTTCTTGTGCACACCTTTGGAGGTTCTTCAGCTACCTTTTAGCAACTATAAGGAATTCTCGAGTATTCATCATCCTGAATGCTGTTGATCAATGTCTTTCGTCCGCTACAATAAATCAGATAGCCCTACTCACTACCGCTACAACAATCCCAGGGGCGTTGAAAATTATCATGACTAGCTCCGAAAGTTTGCAACTACCATCAGGTGTCGTGTCTGAGATTCTACCTCTAGACAACC
Organism: Biscogniauxia sp. FL1348; assembly: GCA_022544895.1. Taxonomy (NCBI): domain Eukaryota; kingdom Fungi; phylum Ascomycota; class Sordariomycetes; order Xylariales; family Xylariaceae; genus Biscogniauxia; species Biscogniauxia sp. FL1348. Next base: position 159,849 of record JAJNNV010000054.1, on the reverse strand, counting down.
AAGAGTGGAAAGACTTTGTCCACTATAGAGTTGTCACTAGAGTATCGCAGATTATCGACAAAAGACCCGTGTGGAAAGATTGGCGGGATGACATTGTCAACAAGCTATGCATTGGAAACTACACATATTTCTATGCTATGCTTAATCTGGACTTCTTGGAGAATGCGAATATTCCATCAACGAGAAGTGCTTTGAAACAACATCTAATGACACCAGTCCTATCTATTGACAAGGTCTTTCAGACTATGTTGGACCATCTAAGTGAATCAAAACATGCCATTTTGGCTCTCAACTGGATCTTCTATGCAATTCGACCACTCACTATCGCAGAACTTGCTGTAGCCTTGACATTGACTGTTGATCTTACGATAGATCTGGAAAAGAAAAGGGAAACATTCGATGTACTCGCCGAGTCGGTTTCTTGGGATCTTATGCGAGATCTCGGTGAGCTAATGAACAGTACTGTCAAGGTTCACAACGGGCAAATTAGCCTAACTCATCACTCTTTCCGTTCTTATCTAGAGACGAATTCAAAGCTTCTCATCCCGGATTTCCACGCCAAAATAACGAAACATTGTCTTTCATATCTTTCTCTATGTGCCGAGTCCACAACACTGAATTGGTCAAAAAATTACAGTGTGAAAAAGAACCCCGTGAATGTGGCATTGGCACTTTTGGACTATGCAGAGACGTACTGGGTAGATCACTACAAGCACAGCCAGGCTGCCAACATCTCTCTAGATGAAGAGGTTCAAAACTTCCTGACAACTATACCTAAACTCAACGAGCCCATCATCCCACTTGGAGAATCAGAGATAAATCAGACGCCTGAGATACTCAAAGCCCATACGAAGCCCCAACCACTCACATCATGGATTCAGAAGTATGGCCTTGCCTTTGGATGGGAGGGAGATATTGTGAAGGAATACTCGGAACCTATAATCCTAGCTACCCAACTTGGATTCGAGCGTATTTTACAAAACATTATTCGGATGCCTAGAGATTCAGAGCGGGTCAAGGAAGCAATACCAATTGCAGCGCGAACGGGCAACTTAAGAGTTCTTCGACTATTGCTTGGACTTCTCTCTAAGAGCATTAGTTCAGATGTTGTCATGTGTGCAATCTACTTCGCAACGCAGTATGGACACGTCGATGTCATCGAAGTCTTGATGAGCTATCTCAGTGATTCTGACAAACAATTACTGAAACTTGGGCAAGGCGTGGTGAAGAGTCCCTTACTACCAGCTGCTTCTAACGGTCATACAGCAGTAGTTCAGGCTCTTCTTTCGGAAGAATTTTCCTTAGATGTCTCTGATGATTCAGACAACACAGTTGTGCATCTCGCATCTCTGATGGGTGATATCGAAACATTGCAAGTGATAGAGGCTTCTCGGAAGGATTGGTTTCTTGACGCTATGGCCTTAATGAATTCCGACCAAATGTCCCCGCTACAGCTTACTTGCAAAGCAGGATCCATCGAAGCTTTTGATCTTGTTTATAGCACATCCCCAAGCGAGATAAAATGGGGAACTGGAAGGAACTCCAAGAATCCAATACAGCTAGCAGCGAAATTCGGTCATGTTGAGATCGTGGAGAAGTTGATTTTGGGTATGCCAAAAGAGATCGTGCGAGATCATGGTGCAGATGCTCTCATTGTAGCTGCTCAGAATGGCCATCACGATGTCGTTCATTGTTTGCTTAAGGAACTAGACAATGCTATGGCGCCGCCAGGACCGATTGAGTTACAAGAGACGACGGCAACGGACATAGCACAAGGAAACCAACTACGATGGGTCCATGATTTGGGTCTGGAGGACAGTCTATTAGACGCGATCAGGAATGGACACAGCAAGGTTGTCAAACTGCTTATTGAAAGAACAGATCGCAGCCTTGGCAAAGACAAAGATTATATTGAAACAGCAGTTGAAACAGGCTACCTTGATGTCGTCAAAGTCCTTGTAGCTGCCGGGATACCTGTCAAATGTGGCGATGATGAGTACAACGGGCTAATGGACATCGCAATCCGAGAAGACCGAGCGGATGTGGTTCGGTATCTGATGGAGGAAGGGGTAGGCGCTCAATGGGATGACTGGGAGACATCAATTCATTATGCAGTTCGCTGTGGTTTCAATTATTGTCTTACTGAGCTCCTACGTAAGGCCACCATAAGCGATGTTCAACGAAAGAGTTCCGAGGGTTTCACAGCTCTTGAGCTAGCTGTGGAATACGGGGAGTTCGAAGCTTTGGAGAGATTGTGGCCATTCGAGAAAATGCACGGGGCAACGGAAAGGCCACGGCCTCTGCGAATATTGCTATCCGCCATCCATAGCAACCAACCCGGCAAGGAGAATATCATCCGTTTTCTTCTTGATAACACAGACGAGTGGGATGCCAATCCAGCTGATGACGACCAAGAAATACCCATCCATGTAGCTGCAAAGCAGGGAGATGAAAAAGTCGTCAAGTTACTCCTTGACAAAAGAGTGGATCCAGATACCCGTCGTCCAGGGAATAAGACTGCACTTCATATAAGTGCACAAGTTGGCGCGGCGAGTGTGGTTAAAACCCTCTTGACAGCTGGGGCTGATCCTAATGTAACTGACAAAGAAGGCTTCACGCCGCTCCATCTAGCGGTTAAAAATGGCTTTGACAACGTGGTCCAGGTCCTCCTAGAGTCAGCGAAGACAGATGTAGAAGCGAAAACACATGGAGGATCGAGGGCTATTCACTTTGCCCACATTTCCCCAGACATCACTCGTAGCCTATTCAATCTTCGCCCAAAACTTGATGTACATGCAGTACTTGAAGATACTGGGGAAACTGCACTGATCTTGGCTGCTGCTAATGGGCCGGATGAAGTCGTCAAGTTGTTACTGGATGCCGGCGCTGATGCAAACGCTAGGGACAATATGGATCGAACGGCACTGAGCTGCGCCGTAAGCCAGAACAGAGGAGATCCTTGGACTGCTGTTCGTCATCTACTTGCTTTTGGTGCTGAGCCCAATACTCAAGGAACTCCATTTGGCTCACCACTCCATTTTGCCACATGGGCCGGCGAAGTGGAACTTATCAAACTTCTTCTTACTAAACACGCCTCTGCTTCTTACAAGACACCTCCATTTGGGACATCTCTAAGCTTGCTGTGCGCGTTGCCTGAAGAACTCACGGCAGACTGGTCCAGTATTGCCTCATTCCTCCTTCAGGACGATGGAAAAAAAGTAGCCAACGAACCTGATTACAGCGGACAGGTTCCTTTGATGACTGCTATGCTATCCCGCCCTAGCAAGGACGTCGAGTTTCTTCTGGATAAGGACTACCTTGACCTTGATTTCAACTGCGTAGATTTTAGTGGTTCTACTCTCTTGCATTACGCTGCACTCATATCCTCCATGTCCATCGCCAAGCGACTGCTGGAGAGAGGGTTGCATGCAGGGATGCTCGACAAGTGCAATCGTGGGCCGTTGTATATTGCTGCTCTAAGTTCGGGCAACGCCAACAGCGGGCAAGCTGGTGATACATTTAAAGCAATTTTAGAGACCTTATCTGGAATTGACAGGCAGTCACACCTCGCAGCAGCGTTGCCAGCGGCCCTGAAAGCTGGTCAAAGAAACCTAGTTGAGATCATCACAAATGAGGGCATTGATGTCAATATACCAGACGGTAGTGGATGGACGGGACTGGACATTGCCAACTGTTATGACATGCACAACGAAATCAAGATTCTACAAGAGAAAGGGGCAATTATCGGAACGTCGAAAAAGAGCCCAACAAGCTGGTCCTTGTACGACCGACATAGGACAGTTTCAGTCTCTGGTGATGGAATGGAAGCATGGATAAAAGGTAATGTCACTAAACTTTCTCAAAACATATTACTCGGTAAAGAGGCAAGATGTTGCTTACACAGTTTTGCATTGAAGACCTACCTATTGAGACTATAGGTGCCGTGCGTGCGAACCACTGCATACCGACAGATAGGGGCAGTTTTTACTTTGAAGTAAAAATACTCGAATGCGATATTAACACGTAAGTTACCTCTTAGCTCCAATTCAACTTAATCTTCAGTCTAATTGTGTTGGTTCATTAATGACATTGAATTAGCACTGTTGCTGTTGGCCTAACACAAGAAGCATGTCCCCTAAATTCACTTGTAGGGTGGCAAGCCGGCACATGGGGATACCACAGCGACGATGGTTCAGTCCTTACCAATGACGAAGTGATCGAGCAGGGTCCCACATACGGCGAAGTGGGAACGACTGTTGGCGTGCTTTATGACCCTGGCACTAAAAGGCTCGGGTTTAAGCTCAACGGCGTGGATATTGGTAAGAAGCCCTGACACATTTACCGGTGATTATTAAGTTATGAGATGAAAATACTGGAGCAGAGGAAAAGAAGCTAGAAAAATAATTTGCTAACTTGTTGGCTCTTCTGCCGAAATATGTTTAGGTGCGGGTATAGGGGATGTTTCTGGACAATTATATCCAGCTGTTTCATTTTTATCGAGCCGCGGTTCTGGCTGCGCAAAAGTGAAACTTGATTTTACTAAACCTACAGTGTGTTAAGGTTAGAATGACTTGCAGGCAAGTGGAATGAGAGATTCAGCAGGATTGAAAAGATTGATGAATGCGACTTCATTACAAAACCCCCTGGAACATAGCTCTTGAAGATAACTCTCTACGGTGCTTGGAGTTTTCCATATAAATTGAAACTAATGAGTTATGAACCGAGTCTCGTGAGTGTGGGAACAGCAGAAAGTGTGAAGCGTCTAAACCCTTTTGGATATATCCAGCCTAACTAGTATCGACTTGACTCCCGGGTCCAGTTTATTATCCAGATGTCGCGTCGAAAACTTCAGTAACGTGCCTTTCCGGCATGCTTCGTCGAGTTCTAACGGGTTCACGGCGGGGAGAAGCCGGCGGTAGAACTCATACATCATTAATCGGTCTCTGGCATTAAGACTCGAGTGGATGCCGTATGCCTCCGCTGCATCCCGGATCACCGGTATGGTGTCGACCGCGTTGACGTCCCATATTGCCAGGTACTGGCACAGCCTCCACACCAGCGGGCGCTCCCGAGGCGGCGTCGAGAGGAACTTTCGCAGGTACGGCCAACTCTGGTCGGCTTCCTTCCCGTACCCGTACTTGTCAAAGAGGAGAGGCAGTATGGACAGGTTCCAGAACGTCCAAAACTCGTGGAAAGAGCACGTGGGCCGGTCGGGAGGACCGTAGTACGGCATGTCGAGAGCTACCGCGCGATCCCGATGGATCTTGTTCCCGTATAGGAGTGTGTTGTAGAAAGACCCAAGCCTGCCCTCGGCATGCTGTACACCCTGAGGGCTCAGGTTCCCGAAACTTGGTATAATGCAAGCTGGGAAGCCGAAGTTATACCACATATCTTTGGGGACTTCTGTGGGAGGCGGATGCGCGCTGCTGCCAGTTATGGCAAAGAAGAGGAAGCAATATTGTTTGGCCATTGGCTCTAACTCGGCAATGTCCTTGTCTCTATCCTCGCGCTCAAGGTAAGGCCTGGCCGCATCGATCATTTCCTGGAGCTCGTCGTGCCCTGCATCTTCGCTTTTCGGCACGGGCGTATCCTGGCGTAATACATGTGTGTTGCGAAGAAGCCAGGGAAAATACCTCCCCATCGATCTCTCGGGAATAGCCGCGAATTCCCGTTTGATGTTCTCGAGAAGAGTATTCTCCCTCCTCCACAAATCGACTTTCTCGCTGGAGACTTGTAAGTGCACGAAGAGTCCGATGTAGACACCTAGCAGGAAAGTTCGCTCGTGGCCTTTGCAGCGGGTGAACCCGAAGTCCTCCAAAACCTCGGCGTCCTCTGGAAACTCGTCCGAAAGACAACTCCGATAGAGATAATCCGCGGTGGTGAGCGGCCGGGCATTGCACTGGAATAGGTGGTAGATGCCCATTTGGCTCTGGCAGGATAAATTACAAAACCAATCTCTGCCGCACAATGAGCAGTGCCTTTCCGTTATTTCCTCACATACGTTACACTCTCCCTGGGTCTCCGGGGCCGTAGGGGACACCGCAGTCTGTGGGTGGAGAAACTCTTCGTCGGAATCATTCTTGTACTCGGGGGAGGCTGGTCTAAGTCGAGATATCTGTCAGCGATGAAAATATGGCCCATAGTATACCCCTACCTTTCAAAAGACTGTCCCGAAGCTGCGTGCTGCCTCTCAATACTCAAACGACTTGCTATCAAGGCAGCGATATTCTGGTCATCTGTAGTTGGAATAGCGGTTGCGATCGAAGAACCGCCAATAGTTGACTCCTTGGCACGGACTATAGGTTTGTCCTGGCGGCCGAGGAGGATCTCCTTGATATTGTCTTCGAGCTTCTTGACCCCAGAGTGGATTGATTCCACGGCGTTGGTAGGTAGTCCATTCAGTTCGGGGACGACCCATAACCCGTAAACCTTCCCATGGCAGCCTCGGGTGGTGAAAGACCCGATATTCGATATCAACGAGGCACATAGGAGACACGATCGTTTGCTGCAACCGATGTACTTGAAAGCTTCGTCGAACGACGAGGCCCTCCGGGCTAGGTCGATAACCAACTGGACTTCAGCGTGGATCTCGTCATCCGGAGCTTTGAGTTTATCAAACTTGCCGACCAGCTTATCCTTGGTGTCAATCTGCACCTTGCCTGCTCCTGAACTCATCAGTGCTTTCGCCTGTTCGTCTGTGAATGGCAGGCCGAGCGAATTAAGGGCTTGACCGACGGTCCAAGCTCGGGTTCTCAACATCTTCTTCTTCTTCCTCTTCGAACTCGCTTCCATCAGGGACTGCAATTCCACACATCGTACCCGCAGCTGGTCAAATCCCTCGATTCTTTCGGCGGCCCGAACGAAAGTCCAGAAGGCCCCTCGTAACCTCCCGAGGAGATTGATCGTTTCGTATACCTTCCGACCAGCTGACGGCTTCTTCGGGTTGATACTCTCGAACTGAGAAATGGTGAATAGCTTCCGGATTGCGTGAGCCTCGAGCAGAAGAGTATTCGTATCGATCTTGGCACCGTGTAGCAAGACCAATAATTTATCAATGCACTCCATCGCGCCATACTGGGTTTCTGAGCGGTGGTCACCTAGATGCTCCAGTTGCATCGAGTCCAGGGCTTGTCGAAGATCCGAGATGTACCCATTTACCCTTGTCTCATACTGATCAACGAGTAACTCCCAAAGCTCATCATATTCATCGCATGACCAACAATCTGTTTATACTTTGGTCAGTATGAAAAAAGTAATTCTGTAGCATTTTGATACCCTTACGCTGGATACTTGGAATTTTCTTCAGAACCGTTTCGAAGCTCTCAATAAAGGCCTTGTCCTTCTGCTTGATCCCGCGGTTCTTGGCGACGCTGACTTCGATCATGTCTGGGCTCTGGACCATCAAGGCAGCGGCAACGTGGTACCCGCCCTTTGCCGACGACAGGATCTCCGCCAGTCTATCTAGGAACGCACATCTCATGGCATTTTCACCGTGGCTCGTCAATTTCTGCCCAACGACGGAGTCGTCATCGCCAGGGAGCTCGATACTATCGAAGTCTTCATCGCGGGGTTCAAACGTGACAGGATCGCTGGCTTGGCCCCCATGTCGAAGGCTGAGGAGCTTGGTGTAAGCTTCGAAGCGCTGTCGATCCAAGCCTTCAAGCTTCCAATGGAATGTATCTCCCATGGTGCTGGACTTATTAGTATACAGACAGATATGAAAATGAAAAAACGATAGTGATCAGGCTGGGTCTAGATACCTATTTATGTTACATTTTATTTCTATCAGATTAGGAGTCTAGCCACAATTGCACCATTCATAATGTAGACTTCCGCTCTCGTTTGTCCAGTGATTTCTGTAGGCATGAACACCGGCTCCCCGCTTCTGCTGATATGTGACAGGTCGTGTGGGCCAGGATAAATGCAGTTACTTCAAACACGTCGTAGAGGGAAGATTGATATTTACCAATCAGTCTAATACTCTCTTATACACGTCCGCCCATTGTACCTGCAAGTATCCGAGTCTGCCATGATAGATTCGGGCTATTGTACCTGCATACCACCACACTACAGGGGTATTAATGACTTATACATATAACATGTCTATCCAAAGTATGCAAGAGGGCAACAAGCGCCATTCCAACTCATCATATGAATTACCGAGGATTTTATAGGCTCAACATCAAAAATACTGCCTGAAGAAAACATGTAGTAAAATTATGTCTATTTGCAATATCTCGATTATGACCCAAAGATACATATTCGGCCCCCTCTCTAACGACAAAACCCCCCCAAAATACTATCTAGGTATATCCGCACCCAGCTTATGATAGAACACCAAACCAAAAAAACCCAACCCAAATCAAACCTACTCAAAAAGACATGCAAGGAGTTTCCCAGCGATAACTTACCTCTCCCCACGCGCCATCCTCCGCACCTTCTCCGCTCTACTCGGATTATCAACCAGCGCCCCCAATTTCCATTCCCCCAAATCAAAAAAGAAAAAGAAAAAAAACGTACCGATCGATCTGCATCTGCTCCGCCGACGTGCGCGTCGGCGGCTCCATCGTGGGCCGCGCGTTGACATACCGGGCGTAGAGCGGGGCGTTGTGCACGGGCGCCAGGGTGTTGCGGGCGCGGCGGACTAGGTAGGCAGCAAAAGAAAAAGAAAAGAAAGAAAGTTAGTTAGTAATGTATCGAGATGTGCGAGAAAATGTGCATAGCAGAACGGTGGGCGAGAGAAACAATTAATTGCCAGGGCTAGAAAATGCTTTTCCCTTCAAAACGCTTCTCGACCTCCTTTATGGCTTATTTTACCAGTGTGGGTTATAGGTACGTTTCGTTGTAGGGTCGTCTCTCTTTTTTGAATACATAGGTAGTTCAATGTTGGCTTCTAGCTTGTGGCAGGAATTGGTCAAGGTATTGAGTAATGTTTTGTTTTGTTTCCTGACGTTTTGTGTTCACAGTTGGTGGGGGTGGGGGGTTCCTGAACTTTATAGACAGATCCACGAAGGGGGGGAGGAAATAAATTGAACTCTCCGGTAATTCTACAGTACTAACTTACTGGGGTCTCGGTCCGGGCCGCACATCTGCCCTTCCCACGTTGTGCGGGGCTGCGGCTCCATGATGGAGACCCGGGGCCTGCCGGTCCCGGGAGGCGGGGTCTTGACAGATGGGAGACCGTCTGGGTTGATGGTGGTTTTCTTGCCTGGCATGGCGGCTGTGGTTTAGAGTTATTAATTAGTTTATTTTCTGGGCTTTGATTTCTCTTTGCTTTCAATGTTAGGGAGGTGGGTATGTTGTCGGGGATTGATGTGATCGGTGGGGGAACAAGGAAAAAGAGGAACTTAGACGGCAGGTTTTATAGACGCTCAATTTACTATTATTCATTATCCTGACAATCTTCATGTCGACTATTTCGTATAACTACTGACTGCCTAGGTAGATACCAGTAAACAGCTTCGTTTGTATACACCTACCTGTTGTCCTTCACTGTATAGGGAAATGATGTTCATAATGACTTCTAAGCTCTGCATAGGTATTTTATTAGGTATCTTGAGATACATCATTTTGAAGTATATGTTTAGTTCAAGATATTTTGTATGCAGTACACATATAGGTATGTGTTTCAATAAACTCGAATACAAAAACAGTCAGTACTAACATGGCAGGTAGACGAATGAGAAAAGTGAAATGTTCATAGGTTCGATGATTCGCCAATCATCACGATTAACCCCCCGTAGGTTGTTTCTGCGGGCGCTTCGCAGAAATGCCAAAAACCAGTCTGCCAAGACCTGGTAAAAAGCTCTTGATCATTGGCTAAGCCAGCTTTTCATCTCTCTTCAGAGCAGATATGGCTGGCGGGCTTGTAAAAGGCCTTTAAACGATCCGCATATTACCACCAGCGCACGTGTCGTTGTTTACCTGGTAGATTAGCTGAGGTTCCCAAAGGGTTTATATATCATTTAACAGCATCGCCTCCTCCTGTTTCACTCGGTGTCCCTAATCTTCTTTAACTCCAATCGTTCCATTCTCGAAGCACTCTTTCGCTGGTATAATGGACTGTCAGCGTGGTGGCTTATTACCTTCCTTTCCTCGTGATCCCATTCTTGTCCCCAGGGATGAAGAAGTGGTAAGAGAATCCTTCTAACTATGCACTAACGTTACCTAACCTTAGGTTACATTTGATGTGTCGAACCCAGCCCGTCGGAACTGTTTCCCCGCATCTACATAATACCCAACAACTTAGTATCTGATCAAGCTTTGGCTAATTCCAAACGTCAATGTAGCTTTTCCAATCACATCGACTTAAACTGTTTCTCAATTCGAACCCCGGTCTCCCTGGGGACCGCTTCCCGTCCCAACTAGACGCCAGAAAATCAGAGTCGGATTCCCGTAAACGCATTATCCGAGTTATTACTCCCATGATAGAGGCTCTTACCACCGGTCATTTTCAGGTGAGCTCTGCCCTCGAGCAAGCCCTATAGCCTTCCAACCGCCTACCGATCCGTCAGTCGATCGCTAACCATATACCGACACTATTTTTTTATACAGGAAAACACATACAGCGAGCTAATTACGAAATCTAAAAACTATGGCCCCATCAATTCCAGCTTTGCCTCTCTTTCGTTAGTGGGAGCCACGCGCGATTCTAGTCTAGCTTCCAGGCGTCCGGCCAAGCCTTTACCGGTTGCATCTCGTAAGGCATCCGGGTGTTCATTGACCTCGTCTCTGCCCTTGTTGTCGAGGAGCCCCCCCAAACCCCACAACAATGCCGAGTCACCTCAGCTGGTTGCAGCAGGCGACTCCAAACAGGATTCGGAATGGCAACCGCCCATTCTCGCTTCCATCCACCGCGTACTGTCAGCCGATCCGTCCTACGCAGAGGAGCTCGTCTCGGCTGTAAAACAGCTACCAGAGGACAAGCGCAACCTCCTATTCTCTCGACTCCTTGTCGCCCAAGAAGAGGACGGGCACTCACGAGTCCCGTCGGGGCAGCCCTCTTCATCAGCTGGTGCCACGAACAATGCTGAAGTGCGAGAAGAGGCTCCTACACCCCCCGGAGAACAATCAAGAAAGCGCCACAGGTCCAATAAGGAAGGTAATGGTGAGAACACGAATCACGGCAACAGTGGGCATAGTGGTGGCAATGGCGGCGACAAGGGGGGAAATCAGCCCCCACCAGACAAGCGACAAAAGATTGATCAACGCTGGGTGTGCCCCTATCATTTGGCATATGGTAATAACCTCCCCGTGGACATGTTGATCAGGTGCTGTCAGGGGTTTAAGGAGCGGAGGGATTGGAAGTAGGTTACTTCTCAGCTTGACTTTACATGCTCGTTCTCACTTTAGCTGTTCTAGGGCACACCTTAAGGACTGTCACTCTCCAACAGCTACGGGCTCAGGCAACAGGTTGTTTTACATGGACGAAGAACAATGGGGCAAGGTCCAAGATACGATTGACACCTCCTCAAAGCGCCCTTGTTACGATCCCACTGAACACGTGACTTCCTGGGAGACACGTGCACACCGGGTCAGGAAGGAGCTACATTCCTTTCCGGTTATGGCAATTGCGGGCGCCGCGGGCGCTGAGCGCCCGGAGCGCCCGTCCAAGTCGGCGGGCACTCACCTTAGTATATATAGATCCTTTTCTTTTTCTCTCACTTTAGTCACTCTTTTAGTAGTGATCAATCTAAGAGTATTACATTAGTGCTGGAAACACTTTCCTTACGACAAGACCTGTGACTTCGATCTTTAGTTATCTCTGATTACATAGACCCACGGCCTTGCCGTAACAGCCCTAGGGATTTCGATCCGTGGTTGGAGGTTCAAAAGGAATGTTTCCTCGCCGTTTGGCGCATCATTTTCCCCGAGGACCGATTTCCAAGCCTTAAAAACCCCAAATCGCCATGTACGTTAGTCTCGCGACCTGGTGTTTCTGATCGTTACTTCGGGGCTAACCAATTTTCTAGTTCACCTCAACGACGGCGAGGTTAAGAGACTAGTACCCCAGAGTATAGTGTTGTTTGATGCAATCCACAATCTGAAAGCTAGAAAAGCCGTCCCGGCCGGAACTATTGCGTCTACACGAGACTTCCATCCCACCCATCTTGATTACCGAGAGATGATGGCAGAGGCCTCCGCGATTATAGCAAACAACTCGATCAGTGCTGCTCAATGGCTTATCAATACTTCTAACTCGGCGCTACATGACGCTGCCGCCGAGCACGCCGACCGGGCTACCGACTGGCCCGGGGTTACGATAGCCCCGCTACACGCTCAGCCTATAGATGCCGCCGCTCATGAGCCTTTCGTCGGGCCTGAAGCGATGTCAGGTATGGGAGAAGTACCCGATGTCGATCTCCTTGATCAGATTATGATGCCGGAGCCAGTGCCCACGCACTTCTTTAGTGTCCCGTTATTCCCAGAGGGGACTCAGGTCTCAGTCCGGGTATTGCCTAACTTGGCATATCAACCCACTCAGCAGCAGGAGTATGTGCGGATCGAGCTGCCCCTGACATGCAAGGTGCAGAGTTTCAACGGTGAACGATTACCTAACCCTGTTTAATACGTGGACCCAGAATGCATACTTACCTACCTACCTATGTACATACCTTATAAGCTTGTTCTACTTTCTGATATTATATACGGCTCAGCCCAGTAAGTACTCGGGCATTCCAATTAGTGGACACTAGATATTGAGGTGGCGTGCAGCCACAATGGCTGGGGCTTTCCATTGCCCCTATTTAGGTACCTAGGTACCTAGACTTAATACCTAATAACATATGTACATACTGGCTTGGACTTGGGAGACCAACTCAAACAAATAGACCACCTATTAACATTATGTATGTAGGTACATAGCAATTATAGGTACCCGACTATGTAATTCGGGAGGAAGAGGGAAAGCAAAGGATAGGATATATTGTGGAGATTGTAAGGATGATGCAGAGCTATTGATGTACCATACAACAGGCACTCGTTACATCAAGTACATGAGGTCCAGCTAATTTATAGTTGGCTACGCCACACCAGACCAGTGCCTCCCGCGTCAACTATTCTACTATTTGATGTAGCTTAATCTACTCAATCTCTGATTATGCTGAACCAGTGATCACCTATGGAACCTATAACCCAATGTACATAGTACTCTCCATACCTAGATAGGTATGTAGGTATGAGTGTCTGCAAACAAAAGATGGTGCTTGCCTTTACCATCTTCGAAGATATTAAGTAAGGTGGCTGACTCGAATATATTTATCCTTCTTACGTTGTTAGGTACGTCCTGGTCTACTAGCATTGATAGATACTCAGCTACTACTTAGACGTTCAAGTCACGGGTTCAAAGCCTAGACTCTTCTCTCCAGCAGCGCCGCCTGCTACCAAGTTTAGGTATTATGTGTAAACAGTAAACGTAGAGGAGGTTCGTATCAACATACATAATACTTACCCACCCCCCAAAAATGTATGTACATTAGTTGTCAAGGTGCCTTGTTTCTACTAGGTTCCGGAAACGATGGGTCTGGGTTCCTATTTTCGAAGAGCCAGAAGCATCAATCGATACGGGAGTTTCATGTGAAATTTCTGCTCTTCCATCCGCATCTAAGGGAATCTAGCGGAGTGGGGCCAACCACGATTCAGCCTTACCTTACTCGTCGTAGGTACCTAATGTAGGCATAGAACCATTGGGAGGTACCAAGGTAGTGGGTACTAGCTAGTAGCTTAGAGACTTCACTTCGCCTCATTCTTAAAACAACAAAAGAGAGAGGCAACAAGAGAAAAAAAAAGGATGCAGGTCATGACACAGGTATCTACATAGTAGGTAGAGTCAAGGAAAAAACACACAAAATTGAATCAGACAGGTAGAAATAAAATAAAAATCATTTGTTGACATGAATCATGGAAGTGGTGGTTTTGATAATTGTCAAGACAACAAACGAGTAATTTCTTGTATATTGTGCCAATTGAACCTTGTCCCATATGTACCTAGAGCCATTTAGTAGTACATAGGTAGGTATGTATGTACATAGGTATGTACCTATTTCTACATCCGGTCCTATTGATCAATTCTACCCCGCCCTCTATGTAGATAAAAAATGAGGGCACAGCTTGACCCCACCAATGGAGGAAGTACCTATCGATACAGCTAGTGTAGCTACCCACCTATGTACTATGTAGGTACTTATATGCAGTTCAGCTTTTTGTAGCCATAGTTACTGTGTACCTAGTATTAGGTACCTCTTAATGCAAGTACCTTTATACGTAGCAGGAAGGAAGTACATATGTACCTAGATACCTCCTACCTACCTAGAATTTCTAAAAATCCATTGTAGGTGCCTGCCAGATGGTGCTGTTGCCTTCTAGAAATTTGGAGAATTGGCGGGCTAGGTAGACTCTGACACCTGAGGAATGCAGTGGTTGCTGCATCCGTCCAATCAGTAGGTGCAAACACGCTGCAGTGGGGGTGAGGGGACGACCAATGACAGTGCTGGCCTGGTGCGTCCCTTGGTCTCTCCCGCAACTGCGATTCCGTAGAATTCGATAGAAACCACCAGATCGGGTCCGTGCACGGTAATACAGAACCTTTAGAAGCAGGCAGTCTCATCTGGTGAACTTTTTCTTCTCTCTTCCTCCCCCATCTTCCTCTCCATCTTCTCTTCTTCATAAACCACCCACCATCCCTCTCGACTTCTCAAGGATTTCTCTTCTTGTGAAGAACCAACCAATTCCTTTGATACCCCTTTGCCGTCCAACGTCCTTTTTTCTCTCTCTCTTCTGGTAAGCATTATCACTACCTACTCATACAACAGCAACGACAAGCAGCTCCCCCGCATCAGCCTCGTCTGCTTCTCCCTTTTCCCCTCTTCATCATTGCCCGACGAAATCTCTGAACCAAGCCTACTATTCCTAAAGTCGAATACCTGGCATTCACGATTTCTACCATATTTGATCCTTGCCTCTGCAGCCGTTCAATCAATCCATCACATTGACGGGGTCCAAACCTGCTGCATTGCCCCGCCCCCGCTGCACATCCCACCTTGTTATTTTAATTCCACGCAACAAACACCATCACCACCGCAACCACCATTGTTCCTGCCAACCCACTCAAGCTTGTCTGGCAAACAAAAACAAACCCAAATATACAAATAAAAACTAATCTCAAGAGATTTCAGATTCCTCTTCTTCCTCCATACACACCACACTACGCCAACATCACATCACACATCACTCAAGATGTCGGAGACCTTTGAGTTCCAGGCTGAGATCTCTCAGCTCCTGTCTCTCATCATCAACACCGTCTACTCCAACAAGGAGATCTTCCTGAGAGAACTGGTGTCCAACGCTTCCGATGCTCTCGATAAGATCCGTTATGAGGCTCTGTCAGACCCTTCCAAGCTTGACTCTGCCAAGGACCTCCGCATCGACATCATTCCCGACAAGGAGAACAAGACCCTGACCATCCGGGATACCGGTATTGGTATGACCAAGGCTGTAAGTTGTGACCTCGCAATCCCCACTGCCCCACCACCACCACCCTGTAACCCATGCTAACTCGTGCCAATAGGACCTTGTCAACAACCTGGGTACCATTGCCCGATCTGGCACCAAGCAGTTCATGGAGGCTCTCACTGCCGGTGCTGATGTTTCCATGATTGGCCAGTTCGGTGTTGGTTTCTACTCTGCCTACCTTGTCGCCGATCGGGTCACTGTCATCTCCAAGCACAATGATGACGAGCAGTACATCTGGGAGTCGTCTGCTGGTGGCACCTTCAGCGTCCGCCCTGACACCGAGGGTGAGCAGCTCGGCCGTGGTAGCAAGATGATCTTGCACCTCAAGGATGAGCAGTCTGAGTACCTCAACGAGAGCAAGATCAAGGAGGTCATCAAGAAGCACTCCGAGTTCATCTCGTACCCCATCTACCTCCACGTTAAGAAGGAGACGGAGAAGGAGGTTCCTGACGAGGAGGCTGAGGAAGTTGAGGAGGCTGACGATGACAAGAAGCCCAAGATTGAGGAGGTCGATGATGAGGGTGAGGAGAAAGAGAAGAAAAAGAAGACGAAGAAGATCACCGAGACCTCCATCGAGGAGGAGGAGCTCAACAAGCAAAAACCCATCTGGACCCGCAACCCCCAGGACATCACCCAGGAGGAGTATGCCGCCTTCTACAAGTCGCTCTCCAACGACTGGGAAGACCACCTCGGTGTCAAGCACTTCTCCGTTGAAGGTCAGCTTGAGTTCCGTGCCATCTTGTTCGTTCCCAAGCGTGCTCCCTTCGACCTCTTCGAGACCAAGAAGACCAAGAACAACATCAAGCTCTACGTCCGCCGTGTCTTCATCACCGATGATGCCACTGACCTCATTCCTGAGTGGCTTGGCTTCGTCAAGGGTGTTGTCGACTCTGAGGATCTCCCTCTCAACCTGTCTCGTGAGACCCTCCAGCAGAACAAGATCATGAAGGTCATCAAGAAGAACATTGTCAAGAAGGCCCTGGAGCTCTTCAATGAGATCGCTGAGGACAAGGAGCAGTTCGACAAGTTCTACAGCGCCTTCTCCAAGAACCTGAAGCTGGGCATCCACGAGGACTCGCAGAACCGACAGGTTCTTGCCAAGCTCCTGCGATTCAACTCGACCAAGTCTGGCGATGAGCAGACGTCGCTGTCTGACTACGTCACCCGCATGGCTGAGCACCAGAAGAACATGTACTACATCACTGGCGAGTCTCTTAAGGCTGTCCAGAAGTCTCCCTTCTTGGATGCTCTCAAGGAGAAGAACTTCGAGGTTCTCTTCCTGGTTGACCCCATTGACGAGTATGCCATGACTCAGCTGAAGGAATTCGAGGGCAAGAAGCTCGTTGATATTACCAAGGACTTCGACCTCGAGGAGACCGAGGAAGAGAAGAAGGCTCGTGAGGCTGAGGAGAAGGAGTACGAGGACCTTGCCAAGGCTCTCAAGAACGTTCTCGGCGACAAGGTCGAGAAGGTTGTCGTCTCCCACAAGCTCGTTGGCTCTCCTTGCGCCATCCGAACTGGCCAGTTCGGCTGGTCTGCTAACATGGAGCGTATCATGAAGGCCCAGGCTCTCCGTGACACCTCGATGAGCAGCTACATGAGCTCCAAGAAGACCTTCGAGATCTCGCCCAAGTCTCCTATCATCAAGGAGCTCAAGAAGAAGGTCGAGGCCGATGGCGAGAACGACAAGACCGTCAAGTCCATCGTTCAGCTGCTCTTCGAGACCTCTCTCCTGGTCTCTGGATTCACCATTGACGAGCCCGCTGGTTTCGCTGAGCGTATCCACAAGCTTGTCTCGCTCGGCCTTAACCTCGACGAGGAGGCTGAAGTTGAGGAGGTCCCGGCTACCGCTGAGACTGCTGCTGCCGAGACTGCCGACAGCGCCATGGAGGAGGTTGACTAAATGCCTAGCATGGATGGGTAATGGGATACGAAAAGTTCATTCGGAGTTTGGATGGTTTCAGGTTTTCTCTTGCCAACGGTGTATCGTCTAATGGTGCGCATCCTTCATAATACATCATACCCTCGATGATTTTAGAGCCCGTTGCCTCGCACGGCTTTTCATAGCCTATGGTCAGGCGGATACTGCCATAAGGCTTCATGTATTCTACTTACTTGATGCCCTTTACGAACACAGACCGGGATAAATTCGGTAGATGAAATGAAAGAAATTTCCATAACATCACGTTGTTGATTTATTAGTGTGAACATATGCTCATAGATAATTACTCCCTTTTACTCGCGGGACCAGAATTTCTCGTAGAAATGGGTATTCCGACTTTAAAGACATAATTCTAGCTCATAGTGCTAGTTGGACACTAGCAAAATAACTTGGTAGGTATATGGATTGAGGGCATTGCCTCGCGCGGGTTTTGGTGTAAACTAGATTATCTACATTGATACCCATTGCCCATGGTTTGCATTTTAACATATATTGTCATTAAAAGGGGGGGGGGGGGCTTTTTTCATTTTATCTACGAGGAAATACAATTTTCTCACCACTCCTCCCGATATGGATAACACCATTTCATTCATTCATTCGTTGTATGCGCTTTAGGTTAGGTTAGTGGTGGGAGTGAATAATCTGACTCTATACCTACCTACCTACCTATATGCTGATTGCTGCTATGTATTTCTTCTTCTTCTTCTTTGCTTTTCACATATATATACACTTCTCTCTCTCTCTCTCTGACCCCATCTCAAGGAAGCTTACCCCCTTTTTATAGTTTTCTTGATTGATTACATAGGGTGATGGGATGGATAACTAGTTAGCTAGATAGGTAGATAGGTAGGTAGGGAGAATAGGGATGGATAGGGATGGATGGATAACAGTACCTGGGGGGAGAGGAGGGGGGGAGGGGGAGGGGGCATGACGAGAATGGGATTAAGTAAGGTTTAGTATATCCCCTTTTTACCTTCGGCCTTTTTTCCTTCCCTGGTAGTTGGGTGGTTGGTTGGTGATGATGATGGCCTTTCTATTACTAGGTACATATTAAAGAATTCTGTGGATTGGACATGCGATGTTAGGGGGGTAGGTAGGGAAGCAAGAAACTGGTTCGCAAAGAAAAAGAAAACTCGTGGCCGTATAACACTGTAAGAATAAGAAGACCAACCCACGTGGACGAGGAAGAGAGGGAAGATATATATATATAAGAAAGACACAGTTGAACTCTAGGTTAAAAGTAGAAGAAATATTGAAACTTTTCGCTAATCAACCATCTTTCCCCCCCTTCCCTCACTCACAATTGTTCCACGCAAAAGTCGTCGTCTCAAGTTAGACCTAAGTAGATTCATATGTATCCCACATCCTGCCTCGTGTCTACCCCTCCCCCACTCCTTCTTATCCGCCCCAGAGTTTTTGCCATCTTCAGTTCAATGACAGAGCATGGGTCAGGAATATATACCATTTACCTCTCCTGGGTCGTCACATCCCTTCTCACACGTCCCCTGCGACCTGGTCAGCGTTGTGCGGCCATCCGCTCTGTGCTCTGGACCACGCTCCTGTCCAGATGTGCAGTCCCCAGGCCAGGACGGGAGCAGCCACGGCGCAGAAGAGCCAGACCGGGACGTTGAGATGCCTGTATGCCGCATCTTTCTTGTGCTGGCCGTCGTCGTCGTCCTCCTCCTCCTCCTCCTTGAGGGCCCCAGGGATACAAGGCTCGTCGTCATCATCAGGGGGATCTGCGCCGGGAGAGTCCTCTGTGACCTGCGCCGCGTCGTCCTTGTCCTGGGCGTGCAGGATGGCCAGGATGGAGTCCCGGTTTGGAGGGTTCCAGTGATTGACGAAGTCCTCGAATGTGATTTGCTCGCGATCATCAGGCCACCCATAATATCCTGGCGGCTTCTCTAGAATCAAGATTGCATCCGATCCGGTACTGTGGGTCGTCTGATCCGACTCCTCCGTTTCCCCGCAGAGAAAGTGAATTTTGGTATACACGTTACTGATAATTCGACATTTTTGAGGCAACTTGGGCCGCTTCATTGAGATCAGAACGGTCGGCTTCGCACCATACTTGAGCCATGCCTCGAGCCCATACCAAGGAGAGGAGGGTCCGTCACGCTCCTGAATACGGGCGGGGTCCAAGCAAAGGACGGCCCACAGCATGTCAAACCAAGTAATTTCTAACCCTCCGATAGCCGGCTCTTTACTTTTGAAATCAACTCCATGGTCATGCAGTACCGTCAGAGTATCCGATATGTCGCCCAGACCAGAATGTACACATAAATAAGCGAAAGGGAGAAGCCTTAAGTAATGATCACCGGAAAGAATAGAGGAATAACGAGTGAACTTCCATGAAAGGAATTGGGAAAGGCCAATCATAGAGGCGAATCCTACAATCCACGAGATAGATTCCCAGAAGTTTGTGCCCCATATTTCAGGGAAAATAGTATGCACAAAGAGCCCATGAGATAACCACGCAGCCTGTTCCACCAATGTTTGATCGATATGATCAAGCAATTCTAATGTATCATTAGAGAGGCGTCTGTTCGAAACTACCAAGTAAGTTAAGAGGTTGAAAGTAGTTTCCCCTAGGGTATCTATTAAGGTACGCATGCTGTCATTTGGCAATTTTATATCAATAACGATAGTATTTATTCGTTCGGCAACCATCCAAGATACGGTTGTTTCAACATCGCTGTTCATGATGCCCTGGATCTGCGCGAGTTGAGGTAGTCGTGTTTCCATGAATTCAACGATCGAACGATGACTTAATTCCACCCGCGACTTGGACTCTTGACATTCAATCTGAAGAAGGCCATTCCAACGCCCGTTAATCCGAGCAATGGTTTTTGGAGCTAGTTTTGCAAAGTCCTCGCGACGTATCGAAGCGTGTGAAGTCTTGAATGTCTCTTTGATGGATATCGATGAATCTAGAGCTTCAAGAAACGATGTCACATCGTCCAGGTGTAATTCGAAATTCAACCAGGAAAATACTGAGCGATCATCGACAAGTACTGAGCGACCATCGACAAGAATCCCATATCGCCGAACAAGAATAGCAAGTATTATAACAACCTCCCAGCGGTAGCATTCATCGATGGAATCCCAGATCTGGTTGAACATATCTTCTAGTTGCTTTGGCATCGCTTCAATCCTGCATTTCAATGTGGACAGGGAGTCCTTGTTGGCGATACCTTTCAAGACAGACTGGACAACTAGAACAGTCCAAAGGAATACCCCATCAGATTCTTGCACGATCTTGCGAACTAGGTCGCTGCATCCTTCAGGGTGCGTAGCATCCACCTCACAATATGTAAGGTCCTTCAATAAGGTGTCATGTACATATTCGTGGATATCAGATGCCGTGAGCTCGTGTAAGCGAATTTTGTTGCCTGGGGAAAGGTTTTCGAATTCCGGGAGTTCTCTGCTAGAGACACATAGTTTGACTCTGCCCTTTGATCTATCAGACCATCGCCAAAGCTTCTGTACTAGGTAAGTGTACGCATAGCCATGGCTCTCCTCTAATTCGTCCAAGCCATCAATGAAGAAGCACATCCTAGTTTCTTTCAATATCTCTTCAGCTTCGAGCAGTCTTTGAAAAGCATCTGAACAGTCCTTTTCAGGCAGGCCCACAGTTAAGCCTGTGAGTGCGCTCCTACTGCCAAGAGTGACAGTTGACCATCGAGGGAAAAGAATAGATACCAGATCAGGTTGGTTGTCGAGCACGTCGTATAAAATCCCGCGTACCAGGCCTCTCAGGGAATTTTGACGCCAATCACCTGGTTTCCAGAAGAAGAATTTTGAGTGCACCAGTCGTTTCCCCTCCGCCCACTTTCGAAGAAACTCTTTGGTGCATTTATGTTCCATGATGAATTTCATCAGGACTGACTTGCCAGATCCGGGCTTGCCAGAGACATGGAAGATTCCTGTACCATAATGTAGCCATCTGGTGAATCTTTTACTGACTTCAAGCCGGCTAGAGTCGGATTTGCCGTCCACCAAGGTGTCGTCATATATCGGCGTAGTATTTGAGTCTTGGAACAACCATTCGTAAGTATCTTTGGCCGCATCCTTCACCATATCGTACCGTTCACTAGGGGCTTGTAGTGCTTGAAGTATTTGCTGTGCGATGATGCGCTGCTTGGCATTTTCAGAGGCTCCCCGAACCTCTTCCACGTTTTGGATACTCAAGTTACGAGACACGACCTGGAGAGTATCCCGTATGTCGTTTTGGGTATTACCAAACTGGTCAAGTATACCGATAATATTGTCCGTCTGTCGAGAAATTCTCGCGATTAGGAGCGAGTTGAATTGTTTCTGACATTCCACCAGCCGCGATCGGCTCTTCTCTAGGGCTTCTTTGTTTTTCCAAGATCTCAAGAAAGCGGCGGCGGTGGCTGAAAGATTTCGTGTCTTTTTAGCCTTACAAATGTCGAGTATAAGCTGCAGCTCTATGCGAGTCCTTTCCATAGTTGCTAGCACGTCAGCAATTGCATTGTCGCCATTATTCTGGCCAGCCGAACCAGCCTTGCTTCTATATGTGTCCCATGCGGCTATGAGTTCCTCTACATGCTTGGTCGCGTCGTGGAGGCTTTCATGGTCTTGGCCATCTGGAGACTCGTAAATACGCTTGCAGGTATTGAAGACTTTGATCGAGCGATCGACTAGGTCGAGCACATTGCAGCAAAATGAGATAGCAGCAAACGGGTCCATTGTTAGTTGATGTGGTGGAGGCAAAGATGAAGAAATTTGAGAAAATCAGGCAAAGATTGGGCTACTTTAGTTACTGTGTTTTCAGCCCGGGCTGTGGAATGTGGCAGCTGCAGAAGCACAACCAATGATATGCTGTTAAATACACATGCTGCAGCCAATAATGCAAAATATATGGGTAGTATTCTTCCAGCTTACGCTGCAAGAACTCGGGGTCTCGGTTGGGCCTATTCGGCGGTATCAGGCGGTCCATCGGGTGGCCGAGGAGCGTCCTTCTGGTGGCCTGAAAACAAAAACCCTTGGAGCCTCCAGAGTTTGTACTGCAGCCGCGTGGTATCTGTGCCTGCTAGATAAAACATGGTATCCTCTTTCATGCCCTCGCTCTCTGTCCGGACCTTCTCGGCCCGTTCCGAGCCAAGAAGTAGGGGCATATTATGCACAAGAATCGTTTCTTGTACGGCTCCAACCTTGACATCATATGTGGCAAACGGGCCTGGCTGCTCTTGTGCGCCATGAGGATCTACAGCCTCTTCACTCTTGCCGAACCACAGCACAGCACCTTGAATAGAAACCTTCAGAGTATCCCAGTTGGTGAATGGGACAATATGGCGCTCAGTAATGCGTTTCGGACCCATATAGAAGCTGACTTTGGCCAAGTGACGTATAAAACCGCAAATGTCATCACGCATCAGATCCAGCATAAAATCATCCATGTCTTCGCGCCAAATCGCCTTTCTCTGTAGGTGTTTATACGGAGAAGTCAAGGGGCCGTATAACTTCTTCTGGTGATTTTCAAAGCCGGACTTCTTAACGTTGAAGGAAGAGATGAGGTCCTTCCTCGCAAGAACGTGGGCACTAGGGGCATATACCAACCTATCTCCCTTGTCGGGCTGTTTTGCTGCCGGGGAATTATCTTCGTCCCATGACGGGTCGTACTCCTTGCCATCCAGCTTGTTACTATTGCAGTATTCCTTCTGCGCGAGGTGAGGGGGGGGTTGTCCCGGTGCTAAGCTCCGGGGCACCCACCAAGGCTGCTCGGTCTCGGGATGGGAGAGGAGCTTGAACTCTTGCAGAAAGAATTTGGGCAGGCGGACCCGAGTTGCTGTGCACTGCCGGATAGATGTGGCCAGGGCCTTCGCAAATGGGTTACGGCTAACCATTCTCTCCATTTCATTCCTAGGTCTTCGCGGCTCTGCCTTTTTTTGCTGATGCCGCTGCTTGGCTTCCCAGTAGGAAGGGTCCATGACGGGTGAAAGTGGCAACTTTCTCCCCCCAGCCGTCTTAACGGTTTTCTCGGTTTGGTCGATATCAAACGACGTGGCAGCATCCGACGTGGATTGCTTTTGCGGTTCCACCGGAGCTGTTCCTACCACGGCTTTATTCGAGGGCACAGCCTCCTGGCCTGGGCTAGTATTGGGAGCTCTGCCCCCATTCTGAGCTGTGGAGGTCCCGGCGCCATCGTCATCGGCCTGGGTGCGGGTCGTGGTGTATTGACGACTCGGGCATGGCTGAGCCCATCGACGATGAGCATTTGTAGCCCTGCAGCTTCGCACTACAGCACCCGTACACCGTCTCATAGCCTCATCTAAGCCCTAGGGTATAGACGACTTGGCGTTATTCATAGAGAAAAAGAAGAAGAAGAAGAGATGTGAACAATGTTGAAAGCTTAAGAGGTTAATTTCAGGTTAGATAGGTAGTAATTATTAGAGTAGATCAATACTTATGTAATCTTAGGTAAGTAGTTTTTTTTTTAAGTCAATAACTGCCGCCTGTGTATACACTAAGTAGTAGCGAAACTACATATGCAGATACATAGATCTATCCATAAGTATCTACCCCCATAAAGCTAGGTCCATGACCTAGACTTAGGTACTTACTTAAGTAAGTACTACTTACCTAGTGGCCGGGCTGCTGTCGGAGGACGGAACTACATAAAGTTAGTACTACTTAGGTAAGTAAGTAAGCTCAGCGTCGATAGAAGGTCATAGCTTCCACTCCCACCCGATAAGATCTCATGCATACTTACTTACCTAAGGTTAACCTACCTACTACCTAACCTTAGTAGGCCTTCTGCTTTTAACCTTCATTTCTTGGGAAACCTTCCACGTCCTCACCTCTCCCCTTCGGTACTCAATTTTCGAGACTTGCCGGCAAACTCTACGCCATGAATTGTCGCCAACCGCTGTGGCGATTACTACGAACGCTACCGACAAGGCAAGCTCGGTGCTTCTCCCAGTTCCCGGCCAATCCACCCCAGGCACCCCGCGGCGCCATCCCTCTGCCCTATATCACAGAAGTAACCGTAAGTCCCATTGCCGTGTCGCAGGCCTAGAAAGTTGTAGATGGGCCAGGCTAACAGGCTAGTCCGGTGGCTGGAGGACATGTTCGTAACCGAAGCGAGCTTCTGACGAGTCGACATTACTGACCAACCCCGCGCAGATGATATCTTTTCCAAGTTATTGCAGGTATGTCAACGTCTTCTCCATCCTCCAGGGCGTCTATGCTCGTCACTTGGCCTAACCTCCATTGGCTGCCAGGAACGCATAATATGTCTCAATGGCCCCATCGACGACACCGTCTCTGCCTCCATCGTTGCCCAGCTGCTTTGGCTCGAGTCTGACAACCCCGACAAGCCCATTACCATGTACATAGACTCCCCAGGCGGTAGCGTCACGGCCGGGCTATCCATCTACGACACCATGACTTACATTCGATCGTCGGTGTCGACGGTGTGCCTGGGCCAGGCAGCATCTATGGGCTCGCTACTGCTCACTGGTGGCGAGAAAGGGAAGCGGTTTGCTCTGCCACACAGCAGCATCATGATACATCAGCCTCTGGGAGGGACGCAGGGTCCGGCATCTGACATTCTCATTTATGCGAACCAGATCCAACGAACCCGCGCCCAGGTCAACGAAATCTACAGGAAACATCTCAATGCCGCCATTGGGCACGAAAAATACAACCTGAAGGACGTCGAGGAGATGATGGAGCGGGACAAGTACTTGACGGCTGAGGAAGCGAAGGACGTGGGTATCGTAGATGAGATATTGACCCGCCGAGACGATAAGAAGGCCACGAAGGATAACGGATCAAGCGCCAGCCAGTAGACTACTTATCTACCTATCTACCTAGACGTGAAGGGACCAGAACATTTGTCAAGAACAAACCCCGTCCAACACGCATCGATACGTATGCTCAAGACATGTCACATCCAACCTATGATCCAACCGTACCTACTTCCCCGCGTCTACCTATTCAAGCACAAGCGTGAAAAGATACCAAAGATACACACACATAAACTTACCTTGCACTCGGAAAGATGACATGTGTAAAGATGATAAAGTTTATACATTGTTCCGAGACCCTGCATGAGGACCGAAGTATGGTGTGCAGTACACTAATTTAGGGTACGGCCAACGAAAGGAGGCTGTCCCCCGGTAGATATGTAGATAGTGTAATCAAGTACCTAGGTAGGTAGCCCTCGTGCGTAACAATCCTACGGAGCTTACACTTGGAGATCACAGATGGTCTCGTCCTCGTGGCAGACAAGGAAGACATTCCTCCTACTACTTTTCCTACCAAGCCTACCTACCAAGACTGCCTATTCTATGCATGTGTGGTATTAGTGGGGTGGAGGGGGAGCAGGGTGAGGAGGGGATAGATACCTAGGTAGTGTAGGTATGTATGTATGAGGAAGGTGATGAAGAAGGTATTCTAGAAATATCGATATAGCGAAACATCGCGGCAGAGATGGGACCATGTCTCGGCCGCGATGGTGAATGACTAGGTATGTAGGTAGGTAAAGGGGGAGGGGAGGGGGGGGGGGTTAGGTAGGTATCCCAATACGGTAGTCTGGGACTTTTGTATTATGCGCCAAGCAAGGGGAGGGAACGTGCGCTACGGCGGTAGGACCTTGCGCCCCCTGAGCACAGGTGGGTAGGTATGTACATAATGTAAGTACCCATTCCGTACCTAAGCACTCACAAACCTGGTTTACCTGCAGATGAGGTGAGGATGAGGATCGAGATAGGTAGTCAGGGGGGAGGGTCGAAGGGGGCAGTGGGCGGTCCCGACACCCCTTGCAGCCCTGTGGCGGCATTCTGTGTTGAAGGGCGACTAGCCAGGGCCGGTTCCCGCACATGGAGGTACCTAACCTACTAAGTGTAGGTAATACCTACCTACCTAGTTGCCGGCCCTTGGAAGAATAAGGTGCGTTGCTGGTGTATGCATGTAGGTATGGTACGCACCACCTATACATACATATACATACACATATGTAGGTAAGCTGGTATAAATATAAATGGATCGATCTGATTTCGTGCTTGCTAATTATATACCTACCTACCTGGTGTATCGGCACTGCATTACATATGTAGGTATCTAATGTAGGTAGGTAGTTCAAAAATGAGGGGGAAAAGGGGGGAGGAGGGGAGGAGGGGAGGGGAGGAGGGGGGTGGTTCGGTTCCGTGACGGTTGAAGCTATTCCCATTCGCCAAACCAATTACCTACTACCCATATCACGTCATCTTAAACAATCCGTCCGCATCCACGTCCACACCCACATTCACGTCTGTCTCCCGACCGATCTGGGCCCATTTATTAAGCTGTGTGTTAGAGGTAAGTAGTCGTAGGTAGGATGTACCTAGTGTAAGTACATAGATAGGTACATAGTATAGGTAGTCAAGAATACGGCGGTTCTACCTAGGTATTATTACACTACACTACTATAACCAAGGGACTAGATGATATGATATGATGGATACTACCTACCTGGTATTAGTGGATACTATCTTTGTGAAGAATAATTAGGTTTGTACCTACATATGTAGGTTAATAAGTAAAATGTATATGTAAGCCGAAGCAGAGCAGTTGACAGTACCCAGGTAGGTAAGTAAACCCCACCTACCACCCTTTTTTTTTTTTGTTACCACTTACTATTCCTCTTCTGTGATCGATAGACAAAAAGATGGCTAATAACGTCCATGATTAATGCCTTAAGTACCTACCTATACACCCATGGGAGTGCCCCAGCTTTTAATATACTTACCTCTTTTTCTTTTTCTCTTCTCTTTCTCTTTCTCTTTTATTATTATTAATGCTTTCCTCTTTATATTACCTAGTGTAGGTAGTACCAGACACCTCTTAAGTTGTCTGTTTAATAACCGTACTACCTAGTTTCGAGTCCTTTCTCAGCGTCACATCGTGTATTCCAGTCTATTCGGATTCTTACTTGATTCCGTATACCGCGACAGATTGTCATCCGCCATTGCCCCCTTCTACTACACTACCTAACCTACCTACATATGTACCTACTTCCCTAGGTAGGGGTTCGCTAAATCTTTCATATACACTAACCGGTTTCTTGACTTCTTTTCTTTTCTCTTTTTTCTTTTTTCCCCCGGTTTTTCTCTTCATCAATCTCTTTTTAAACATTAGTTAACTACCCTACATCCTCCTCGCCCTACTTCAACCTATCTACTTAGACTTGCTACTACTAGTATTGACATTCCTCAACTATCCCCTGACTAAACAACATTAACCAACCAACCAACCAACCAACTTGGTAAAGATACTATGCGATAACTTCCACACATTTGATATTACGAGATCCATCCTGTCGCAATCTCACTCGCTCAGTCAGCCAGTTTATCCCGGCCCCCCATATCCCATATCCTGCTATTCAGCCCACTGTCCAACCTCCCTCTCTCTCTCCCCTTCCCCAGTGGGCTTGAAGCTCGGCTTAGATAATCACAATGAACGACTTCACTTTCATTGCGAATAATTACATCCCGCCACTGCCGATGGCGGCAGCAGTGAGCCCGGCCATGGTGATCGCGCACCGGCCTCAACAGATGCCCATCTCGCCCGCGTCCACGCGGTCCTCACTTTCACCATCGGAGAATTCCTCTCCGCCCCCTCCCAGCGAGCCCGCTATAGTCCGAAGCCATGACCTCGAGCCGGTCAAGCCGACGCCTAATCAGATGCAGTCCGTCTTTTCCTCGCAGACGGGGGAGGCGTACAGGTCTCAGCAGCACTCGGCCCAGGTATGGGAAACCCACAAGGAAGAGATCCGCCAGCTGTACCTGGATGAGAACCGGCCGTTGAAGGAGGTCATGACGATAATGCGCCAGCGGGGCTTCAGAGCAACGTAAGTCACGATGAAATTCCCGCAGTCTCACTCTCCCTTGCCTCCCCCCCCTCCCTTCCTTCCCCCCGCCCTCCAAATCCATAGCGCATCCGTGTCTTGGTCGGTCTAACGTGATGGCCCGGATTTCGCTCCGGCCCGCCCTGCAGTGTGAGAATGTACAAGTCGCGATTCGACAAGTGGGGGTTCAGCAAGAACAACAGCAAGAAGGAGGTCATCACGATGCTGCAGGTGCAGCGACAGCGCAACGCGCTTGGCAAGCGGACCACGTTCCAGCGCAACGGGCGCGAGGTCGCCATCGACGCGTACCTCAAGCGCAAGGGCATTTCGCAGTATGATCTCGCGGAACCGGGCATCGCCGAGAAGCTGCCCGAGCACCTGCGCTGTGTCACGCCGCCGCCCGAGACGCCGATACTGATCCCCACGGGCGGCGCGCTCTCGCTGCAGGAGCTCGTGCTCCAGTGCGCACGCGACCTCGCCTGGAACCCGTACTGCCCGCCCGACTTCCCGCTCGTCACCTCGGCCGCCGTGTACCGCGGCGACGAGCTGCGCTGCGCCATCACCGACCTGACCAACGCCGACTGGCTGTTCCACGTGGGCCACTACGAGCGCGGCGGCGCCATGTGCGAGCAGGGGTTCAAGTCGCTGCATCTGATGGTGCAGCGGCCGTCGATCTACGGGCTGCTGCACCTGCTCATCTTCCACCTCGACGCGTACAACCGCGGCATCGTGAAGGAGGTGTGGCGGTACCTGGCGGCGTACTCGGCCACGATCAAGGCCGACGGGCCGCTGGCGCGCCTCTTCCAGGGCGTGTTCAAGTTCCTCAGTACGCACGAGTACGAGGAGTACTGGGATCTCATCTTTGAGTGCACCGAGAAGCTGCTGCTGGTCGACGAGCAGAACACGGGCCTGCCCGAGGACACGGTGGCGCGCCTGTACCCACTCATCTTCATCCCGCGCGCGCACCAGTACCGGTCGGAGCCGTACCGGCGGCTGCAGAGCCGCTGCGACTTCTCGCGCCTGACGCGCGGCTCGAAGCCGCGCGGGCCCGAGGAGGCCACCGTCTACCAGGCCAGCGAGCTGCTGATCACGGGCCAGCAGAGCCGGTGGCGCGGCCCAGAGGTGCTGCGCATGGCCGAGCAGGTGCTCGAGAACACCAAGAACTTCGCGTACAACGTCGACTTCTTCGTGTACATCGCGCTGACTGCCATGGCGCACTACTACCGCGCCGAGTTCCAGCCGCCGCCACCGGCATCGGCCACATCGGCCACCGCCACGATCACGACCACGAGCACTCTGTCCCCCGCCGACAGCGAAGGGGTGGAGGAGGTGCCGGTGCCCGACCCGGAGGACGACCCGGCCGCCAACCCGGCGCACCTCATGTCGACGCACTACCTCGAGCGCGCCGTCCGCCTCATGGAGGGCAAGTGGGACCCCGACATGGGCTACCTGCTGGGCGACCTCGAGCTGCTCGAGAAGTGGTACCGCGAGGCGGGCGACACGGAGCTGGCCGAGGCCGCGCACGCGCGCTGGCAGAACGCCCTCGAGATCATACCCAAGAACTGGGAGCGTGGCCGCAAGGGTATCCTGATATGAAGTCGGACCTCGGTCATGTCCTTCCCTCTCTCTGTCTCTCACTCACGATTAGCTAAAGAATTTATTACGATTATATGATGAGTGTGTGTGCGCGCGTGGTGTCACGAAGAGCGTGGGTTCGAGAAAAAAGACGAAGAAACAGGAGAGAGAAAGAGAGGGAGAGGGATGAAAAATGAAGGGGAAGTGAGAATTGCGGAAGAACTAACGTAGGGATCCCGACCATGTGTTTTTGTCACGATCATGACGAAGGCAATTGTTGTTATTCATCATAATGCGCGCGCTCTCCCCGATCTATCTTATCCTCGCAACCCTCTCTAATAACCGGGGGTTTGATTTTTGATTTTTTTTAACACGCATGGTCTTCAACCCCCTCTGGCCTACAATATGAGCTACGTTGTTGATACCTATATGCATGTATTGCCTATATATACTACCTACCTACCTGTCTACTACACCTCTGCCGTCGAGTCCATCATCCGGGGCCGTCGCACCTTAGCATGTCATACCGGAGCGGGGCCTTCACATATCTTGCCTGCCTACATTGTTCTGTCTACCTACCTACTTAGCGGCAAACTCAAACACACAACGTATCAAAGGAGAAGATTTCTGTCAAATCTTTTTTTTTTTTTTTGCTTAAGCTTATTGGCGAGTTTGGGTTTTCTTTTTCTTCTTTATATACTTTGCGATTTGGAGTTTTGCTGGGATTGGGGGGAGTTATTATCCGGTTGGTTTTTTTTTTGGTTTTGGGGGGATTTTCAGTTTATCGCTTACATCTTATGTATTTTATGTGCCAGACGTCAATACACACACGTCTGTATTGTACGAAAGTCCTAGGAGAGAGAACACACACACACGCACACACACACATTGGTCTGTTTAGGTATGGATTAGGTAGGATCATCATCATATTATATATCTATCTATAGCTGTTCGAAAGCTTGGAATGAAATGTATAAATATAAAGTAAAGTAAAATAGGAGAGACGCGAACGTGAATTTTTGGGATTTTTTTTAATGTGAATAGGTAGGTACCAAGCAAGCTTATAATCCCTGCGGTTCTGCGTGTGTGCTATCATAACCACGCGTCTACTATGATCTGCTTTACTTCAGTTACCTATCTATCTATCTATCTATCTACCTTCGGCATGTCTCTTTTGTTTCCCTTTTCTTTCTCTCTCCCACTTACCGTGCTCATCGATTCCCCTTTGACTTGGTGTGACGGTGCCCCCCCCCCTAAATGTGGAGGAAGAGGGAGGGGGCTTATTTTACGCGGATTGATGGGGGGAGTGGTCAGATCGACATATTGGAGGGGGGGGGGTTCGTTGATATAGGTATAGGTGTGTGTGTGTGTGTGTGTATTACACGATTGATATCTACTACCTACCTAGGTACATGGTTGCCCTATAGGTAGGTAGTTTACGCGCCCCCCCCCTTACGCCCTGATATAAAAGCTCTTAGGTAGGTATGTGGGGAGAAGGGGAAAGGGGAGGGGGGGAAAAAAGAGATCGTCGCGCGCGTGACTGGACTTACATACGTATATACACGGTCTGATAATCTGTGCTTACCTAGGTGTAGGTACTAATTTGGTTCCGGGCTATGTAGGTAGGTATAGAGATAGATAGTCGGTGGTATGGATAGCGATATAAAGCGTGGAGGGGGGGAGGGGGGGAGGGGGGGTCTTACGTAATTGATCTTGGGTGGGTCAACTAGGTACATATAGCATGGATGGTAGGTTTAAGTTCCTATTAAATACGCGTGTTAATACCTAGCTTTGGGTACTTGTGTTAAGTTGAGATAAGTAGGTAGGTAGGTAGGTCACCTAACCAAGCACAAGGAAAAGCGGAGAGAGAAAAATGATGGTGCAATGGACTTGAATTACATACCTAGAATGGTGGAGCCTACCTGGTATGTATATGTAAGTTGAGTGATGTACGACGACTTAACCCGCTAAGAAATGGATGGCTGGTTAATCTACGGGATCTAAGCCACACCCCCACAGTAGTCCATAGTAGGTACAGTAAACTCTCCCTATAACGATCGCATCACATAACGATACCTTGCTATAACGATAATTTTTGCAGTACACTGCGAAATTTATATAAGCATAACGATAATCTTCGATAAACCTATATATCGTTAAATTTTTATACCCCCGCTCATATATATCGTTATAATAAATGTATTTTTATAGGGCGATTTTCGTTATTTTTCATAAAATGTGGGGCAAAATTCGAATTTTTTTTCGGACATATACTTATTCCGTACATATGCCGAATTTATACAACAATACCCCTTATTATAACGATACTTTCTCGGAAATTTAGGGCATCGTTATAGAGAGAGTTTACTGTAGTATCAAATAGTTCCTAACTTAGTAATCTCATAGGTAGGTCTTAGTGTACCTAGGTAGGTATATGGATCTCAGATGGCTGTTGCCCTGGATGGTCCAGTTCATAATTGCATTGATGTTAAGGGCCGGGGGGGCCGTTCAGTGTCTTGTGGTGGTGATACGACCACACACGCGCCAATCTACCCCCATTATATCCATCTTCATCCTCCTCCTCTTCCCAGTTAAGGTACGGTACGCGGCAATGAGAAAAGAAAAGAAAAATAGGAGTGATCAGCGTTTGCCCCCTCCCCAATTAAGTAGACGTTTTTTTATTCTATTACCTAGATAGGTAGTACGTATTTTCTTAACTAGGTTTGAGGTTACTTAGGTAAGGGTGTAAATCTTGTTTTGGGCGGGCGGGTTTCACGCCTTTCATCGCAGATCGTTCCGCGACAACGTGGGAAAAACGTGTGTTATCATTACCTCCCTAGCCCTACCTAGGTAGGTAGTTACAACGCCTTTTCTACAAGACCTGGGCAGGTATGCGGCCTGTTAAGAGCCAGGATATAGGGAAGGGGTTTTTTAGTAAGAAAGCAGGGAGTGGATGTTGATGAAGAGGGAAAAGAAGTTAGACTATGTAGGTAGGTACATGTGGTGGTACTCGGAGAATCCCTTTCGTCAACTTGAAACGTCGACCGGGGACTCGGGGAGCCCGCTGCTGTGGAACAATGGTCTGATGTTTCGGCAATCCGTACTTTACTAAGTACCTAACCTATGTCGGTACCTACCTAAGTAGTGTAGTATAGGGGAGGAGAACGTCGATGTGTAATCCGATTCTGTTTTGACTTTCCACGCAATGACACCTTAAAACCAGGCAAAGTTTGTCTCTGGTGTGTGTTGTGCAGGCTGGGGTGGAGCGTCTCCGACACCTGCATTAATTACTTTACTGACTTCGTTGCGAAGATACACTAGAATGGATGTTCAAGGTGGAGCATCGGTGTCGCGGACTCACTCTCTCCCCTGCTGCTTTTTTCTTTTTCTTTCGCTCTGTCGTGATCGTCTCACCCTGCCGAGATCCGTCTCGGAGGAACGTCTACCCTTCGGGACAATGAGACCCAACACCCTGGGTTCCTCTTTCAGATTTAAAGATTCTTGATGTATAGTGCTATAGACTATCAAATATGTAGACGTTTACCTAAAGTTAGTAGGTAGATTTGATGCAATGGGCTCTGTAAGTTACATCACTCTATACCAGACATCAAATGAAGTTGCGCCGATACGAGATAAAAGGAGGACGTTGAAGAACTTCCCAGGTTGAGGTACATTCGTAAGCTATACTCTATCAATATACTACCTACCGGTACATGTATACCAAGATTAACTGATCTGGTATTGGTACTAGAAATAGATACCGTAATTCGAACACTATAGTACCTATTTATGTATAGGCCTGCCAAGACCTTTGTGTGCCCCCCCACCCGGCTTGGCAGGTAACTATATTTATCAATACTCCGAAAAGTTGGAAGATAAAACCTCAACCTCACTACATACATACATACTATGCAACAGCCCAGCCCATACATGACAACTAGCACTAGCACTAGGTAACACGTGCGGTCGGCAGAAGGGGAGGAGGGGGGAAAGTGGGCATTCGTAAGTTTGTTATAGGGCTTTGCACTACTGTTGCCCCTGCATATATTATAGTTCTCTTTTCGCGTCCCATGGTTCGCAAGCTTATACTACATCAGGCATACCAAGGTGGGACTATCTTCTCTATAGCATTGATGTGTTTAGCACCTACGTTAACTTGGTATAGTGGGACTATGTATTGTGATGTAGGTAGATAGGTAGTTGAGGGACACTATAGTTGATTTGATGTAAGTTACATAGTAGTGTCTGGTGCTACATAGGTGTTAAACTACTAAAAAGGAAAACTCCTAACCTACATATAGTATCTACAATTACCTATTCAGTGTGTATAGATGCATGACGGCTATCGATGTAGCACATGGATCAATTAATGTATTCTAAAGAACAGTCTTGTAAACTGACGTAACCTATATAAGCAGATAGTAGTCCAAAAGGAAAGTGAAGAAGAGTGCATGCTTCAGCTGAAAAAGGTATCAACATGTAATCCTATCGAGTTAGTTACCTAACCTACATCACAACCTAGTATTCCTTTACACCAGACACTCCTCTTCCCACAATGTTCCTACAGCGCAAGCAATCCGAGGTACGTAAAGTATGTACATATCAAATGTACCGATCCCATCACATCTACTCCATTTCCTTTTTCGCCATATATCCCCTCTTTCGCACCCTCCTCCCTTCTCCCCCCACGACATACCTAGGTATCCATACATCTGATACACCCAATCCATCCCGCAGAATAATGCCGAAAACCCAGAGATCCCAATCTTTTTTTTCTTTTGCGCGTGCTTACGCCGGGTATCCCGAGCCGGGGAACAAGGGGGGATCAAGCATGACAGTCTATCTACACTACATACCTAAAAAAAAAAACAAAGAGAGAGAGAGAGAACTGCGCCGCATGAACAGGGTGCCTACCTAACCTAGTGATCTCCCCCGCTCTAGCGTGTAAGAGATTGTTCGATGCGTGCTTCCACCTACCTACCTACCTACCTAGATCTCTAAACCCCCAACCCCCAACCCCCAAATCCCCAAACCCCTCCCTTTCCTTTTCCCTTCCCATGCGAATCTTGCCTCAGATGTATGTTGCTAAGCTTTAGACACGTGTGACTCGACCATGCCCCCCCTCCCCCCCAAGCTGTAACAATGAGGGTCGTTGGGTTCGTGTCACCTACATTTGTAACTTATGTATGTATGTAAGTATGTATGTATAGTAAAAGGGGGGGGAGTTCGTATTACCAAGTCGAGTTTATCAGTGACAAAAAAGGTTTGGGTCAGTTCAGCCAAGGAGTTGAAAAGAGAAATAGGGGGGGTGGTCATGCCTGGCGTGAAAGCATAGCATGGCATGGGCAGTTTTACTTACTTCCAAAATGCAGAGGTGAACTGGACTCCAAAAGAAAAGAAAAAAGAAAAAAAAGATATTGATACGGGCAGGCAGCACGGTATGATCCATATAATAAGTATGTATGTATTCATAATTCTAATGAATGAAAACTACCCCGTCCCTAGAGAATAGCCTATAAACCCCTACCGCCCTGCTTCCCCAAAAAAGAGAACTCGACCGAGAGAATCTACGGGCCGAGCCTAGCGCGGCCCTAACCTCGACACCTCTCCGAATAGGACGGCGTTGCAAACCGGAAAGCGCCCAATCTCGGCCTTTGGCCCGCGGGGACGCCACTTCACTCCCGCCCTCGGCGGCACCATCCCGCCAGCTTGCCAAGGAAGCCAATCAGGGACGCATATAGGAAGACGGCTAGGCTCATGGGGCCGAAGATCATCATCGGGACGACGGAGAGCGTAAAATGACCTAGGTTAGGTTAGACAAGGCATGGAGAAGGGGGGGAGTAGATTAGGTTAGATAGTTATTTGAACACAGCAGTAGACATAGCAACGCAACTACTACCAGGAACGACAGCCCTTCGTTCTAAGCACGAAAAAGGGTGTTGTTGTTGGTGTAAAAGGGGCGTTTAGAAGGATGAAAGGGGGGCTTTGAACACAATAGAATAGAAAAAAAAACACCTTCCAACCCCCAATTTAGGTACTTACCAAAGAAGATCTCCCGCCTCGCAACCGTATCCCACAGCTCGCCCTCCATGACCTCCGCCGCGCCGTCCCACTCCCACGGCCCTCGCAGGCGGAACTTGGTATTGAAGTTCGCCCCGAGGGCCCACGTGAGCGGGATTCTCCACCTGAACCTCCAGCTCCACCACCACCACCACCACCGACTTTTCCCTCCGTCCGTGGAGAACGCGAGCCGCAGCACATCGGCGAACCCGGGCGCCGACCCCATGTCCAGCGCGAGCTGGTACGCGTAGCTCTCGTGGTCGACGCCGTAGCGCACTCGCGCGCCCTCGCGGCACACGAGGCGGTAGTGGGACTCGGGCTCCAGTGGGCGCGGTGGTGGGTACGAGGGGTCCAGGAGGGAAAAGAGCCGCGACACCCACAGCTGCGCCTGCATCTCGGCGAGCGGCGG
This sequence comes from Biscogniauxia sp. FL1348, assembly GCA_022544895.1. Taxonomy (NCBI): domain Eukaryota; kingdom Fungi; phylum Ascomycota; class Sordariomycetes; order Xylariales; family Xylariaceae; genus Biscogniauxia; species Biscogniauxia sp. FL1348. The sequence goes on along the minus strand of JAJNNV010000054.1, from coordinate 123,498 downwards.
GATGGCGCCCAGGTTGGGGCGCACGAAGCCGATGTACGCGAGCGTGGGGTCGTCGGGGGGCCAGATCTCGCGGACGCGGGCCCGGGGCTCGGTAGTGGTCGTGGTAGTAGTCGTCGTTGGTGGTAGGGTAGTAGTAGTAATAGTAGAGGATGAAGAAGAATATTTCTGCTGTTGTGGTTGTTGCAGGAAGCCAAAGTCCTGCTTGTACCCGGTGCAGAAGACGACCACGTCGGGGCGCACCGTCGCGGCCCGCATGTGCTGCGCGTACTCGGGACGCCCGTTGTCGCGGAAGTGCACGCGACCGCTGGCGTCGATGCGCGCCGGCCAGGGGGCCACGTCGATGGTGCGGTTGTCGTGTGTGCCATTGCTGTTGTCGGCTGGGTCGACAACGATGAGGGCGCGGAGGCGCGCGAGCAGGCCCACGGGCCGCCGCGGCTTCCACCGCGCTTTCATGTACGGCGCGATTTTGTGCCCGGATTTGTTGAAGAATACTAGGGAAGTTGGGTTAGGCGATGTGCTGCTGTCAGGAGAGAGCGCGCGCTTTACGGGAAGGGGGAGTTAAACTTAAGGTGACAAGAGTCATACCGCATGCCATATGAAATATGAAAAAGGGAGAGGGGAAGAAGAAGAAGGGGAGAGTGTCCGTATGGTTGTGGATGGGATAGGGAGGCTCTGGATTCACGGACGGACGGGACTTACTCTCGGATGTATGCCAAAACCCGCTCTTACCCCCTATCCACTGGTCGGACCCCTGAGTCGTCCCCCAGGACGTCCACAAGATCCACCGGACGTAGTAGTCGTAGTACGTCCAGAGCACGCTGCTGTTTCTCAGCCAGGGGTGGACGTACGCCGTATCGAAGAGGCTCGCGCGCGAGACGTCGATCGGGACCTGCGGTCGGTCCTTCGGGCTCCGGCCCCGGCTGAAGATGAACCTCGGACGCGGATTCCTCTATACACATGCCCTCACACACACAAAATATCAGCTTTGCGCGTGTAACTATCTAGGTACGCTGTCGCACGTGGAGAGGAGGGGAAAAGGAGGGAACAGGTGAAGTAGGTAGTGGTGCAACCTTACCGTCGGGGCGATGTGGAAGCCGTCCCTATGGCACAGCACGACTCGTTTCGTGGGCGACTTGACGGCGAGCAGCGCGATGTCGGAGGCGGTCTCGCCGCTGCCCAGGATCATGACCGTGGCGCCGACACCGAACTGCTCACGCTTCTTGAACTGCGACGAGTGCAGTACGACGGGCACGCGTTCGATGCCCTCCACGTGCGGCATGTTGAGGTCCACGTGCAAACCAGTGCATATGGCGACGGCGTCGCACTCCCACTTGTGCTCCTGCCGCTGTCCGTCGTCGTTGTCGGACACGTACGTCAGAACGTGGTGCCCGCCGCCATCTCGCTTCTCGAGACCGGTCACCCGGCACGAGAAGCGCATGTGCGGCCATAGCCCGAAGTGCGAGCAGTACGCCTTCAGGTAGTCCACATACTCCACGGCGCTCAGGAAGTCGGGCCCTTCCTTGTACCGGAAGTCGGAGAAGCTCGTGAGCTGCCGCGAGGACACGAGCTTGATAAGGTGGTGGGAACAAAGAAAAATAGGGGTTAGCTGGGGAAAAGTCGAGGAGAGCTGAAACCCCCTCCCTCCACTCCCCCCTGTCCTGCGAAAGTAGAGAGGGAGGAGGGGGAATAAAAAGCAAATACACACATACCTCGGTATCCTCATATGCCCGCGCTCTGAACGTGCCACCCACGTCCTGGTCCGCCTCGAAGAGTCTGACTTCGAGGGATCCAGTACCCAGCCGTGACTCGGCAGCCAGTAGGTACTTCAGTGTCACAAGGCCAGCCGGGCCTGCACCTATAACTGCGACGCGACGCACCATCCCTGCGACTGAGACTTGCCTTGCGGGTGGTGTTGGTGTTGGCGATGGTGAGTGGATGTCGTGTCGTGTGACTCTATGCAACTGCGGCGCAGAGAGATGGAGGGCCCTGAATGCTTCAATACTTCGGTCGTCTCTTTCTCTTCCTCCCTGTGCCGATTCTGCACGTTTATGTATAGATCTAGTCCTACCGCGTGCGAGAAACACAAAGGACCTTCGTGGTTTCCCCCCTCCCTCCCCTCCTCACCCGTAGATTAGCGAGAAAGAGCCATGCCGCATCTTTTTATACTTTCTGGCACGCGCTCCCTCCGGTATCGAAGGCTTGCGTAGGACCCTCCTTCTTGTCCTCTCTCTAGGTGTGTAGCCCTCGAGGTCCCTTTTTTTGCTTTTTCGAGACATGTGCTCGGTACTGTGTTCTACCACGTTGTCGGTGACAGGCCTGCTCATGGTTTTCTAATGAGCTTCGACTCAATATATGTATATATATGAGTGCTAGCTCGTGGGAAGGTGTGTTAGATATAGTTGAACGAGTCGAGCCGTTGTGATAATAATGGTGTAATGCATGATACTTACACCGTCAATATATATTATGTTACTATCTCCTGCTGTAAGTGAATAGTTATTGTTCGGGGAATGCCTACCTACCTAAGGTTAGAAGCTTCCTCAAAAAGCAATCTCTCCTGAATAGGCAGGTAAGTGTTGAATATTGCATTTGTCATGAGCCTGAGCTCGGTCATGGTTGACAGTACGAAGGAGTATCCGGCAGGCTGGTAGCGAGCAGGAACATGTCTCAGTACTACTCGGGTAAAGATGTATGTACGGAGGTACGATAGGTCGGCTCTCCTTACCAATACGTCCGTAAGACCAGAAGCCAGTGTGAGGAGAGGGAGTATGGACGTGATGCCCTCATGGCCAATGTCGGGCCGTGCTTGTCCATCGCAAGGCTTCCGAGGCGCACAAGTCACATTGTGATTGTCTTAGGGGCATCATCGCCTAGGGCTGTGATTTGCCATGCAAAGACCCCAGTCCCTGGCAAAGCCTTTATCACGGTCACTTATACAAGGTGAAGGATTGCTATCGTAGCAGGAGTCCGCCGCCTCAGCAGCCGATTCGCATCGCAGGGTGTTCGCCCTACACACGGGGACTACATGGAGTAATCCGCGTGGCTGCAGGAAATATCCATGCCGACTGTCAATGCGCTGCACACCGATATCTAATCTTACGATACGGAGGTTGTCGTCGAGTGTGTGCGAGGGCTCCTACAAATACCTGCTCATCTCCGGTAACACGTCCTATAGATTGGACGGTTAGAGATTGGGTGTGACTGGTAGCCTCTGTGTAGGAATTTGATGTTAGTTTTGGAAATTGAGGATGGTATAAGACGAAGTTGAGGGACACGTCCTACCTACATAGAACTGGTAGCTAAGTACTATGTAGGTATTAAACTTGGGTTGACACAATCTTCTGCTCATCTTATACATACCTGTCACTTTTTATAATATAGTCGACATTCCACTAACCTTAACCTTAGGACACTAATAAATACCTATGTAGGTATTTGATGTAGGTAAGGAGGCCGGTGGTGACATCGACCTCCAGTTGTACGTACAATAAATCCGTATAAAACATACCAAAGCCTATGATTGGCTAATCTAGTTTATCTCAGGTTACAACTCGTACAAGCCCACCGCCTAACTTTAACTTAATTGATGTAGTATCAATTTGATGTATCGAGTCTCTGTACCCAGCACTGAGGTATCTATCGACTTACACCAGACAGACGGCTTAGGTAAGTAGTAGTTGTTTTGTCACGTCAACTACCTAATGGAATTTGAAGTTATTAATCTACTAATCTACCTACTAAGGTTAGGTAGAAGTAAGTCCATTAATTGGTGTTGCAGCTTCGGACCCGAGCTTCTGGATTTGTCCCATGCATAGGTAGGCTCGGTTATTTAGCGAATGTCCCTCTGGCGATTGGAGGCACGTCTCGGTGGGCGGTGGGTTCTGTGGATGTATGCCTAGGTTAGGTAGTAAGTATATCTGATGTCAGCGGGGCTATGTGCATCGAACTATCTGCCCAGTGGTGGGTAGGAAACATCATACATTTAGGTATGTAGGTAACCTACATAAAAAAAAAAAAATTTACGGTTCGTTCGGTTCGGGTTGCAAGAACAGGCCGGCAGCGATGTGATGAACTACTTACCTATATAAAATACATCTAACCTGCCGATAGTCCGTAGGTATTTGTAACTAAGTCAAAGTCGGGATGCTCATCTGCTCCGAGTAGAAGTTTCTAGTGTAAGTAAGTAGAAGGTGTAGAACTCTAATCCAGGTCTTGGGACCTCTCTCGCTCCCATATTTGTGTTTTTGAGTTCGTTCCGTCGGAGAACCCCCCTGCCCACTTCCCAAAAGGTGACGTCAGTTATGCAGTTATGTAATGCTAGGCAGCGCTTTTCGGGAATTTACCAGGCCGACAGCGCCCCCATGACGCCTGTCAACGGGACGGCAGGTGAAGAGGTTGTCCCACTTAAAAAGGGAAAAACAGCCCCCTAAATAGTAAACTAATACCTAGTACTAATTACCAGACCTAGGTACATACCTAAAGCTATCCCCTGTCAAGTTATATTGAGGTATTGATTGTAGTGTAAGAGTAGGTAATCCATACCTCAGGTAACACATCTCCATCTTCCTTACCACTTCTTATTATTTTTATTTTTCTCCTTTCCTTCTCCATTCCCATTTCGATTTCGATTGCGTGTCCAGGTCAGGAGTGAGGTTATGGTATGAGTCGACCGAGTCATGATTAACCTCCTCTAACCTCGTCGTGATATGAAATATTTCCACTTTCTCTGAGACAATTTGATCCCCTTTTCCCATCTTGTGTATGGTTGACCCTTCGAGCTTGTCCCATTCTCGCCCCCCCTTCATTTAGTTCCCGTTTAGTTCATCAAACTCCCCTCTCTCCCCCCGTCACTCGTCCAATCCATCATTTTCCTGTAAAGAGACGAAGCGAAACGAAACTACATTTCGAGCTATCTGGAATAGCCCTCTACGCTCGACTTCTCTCCCATTACCCTCGTATTCCATCTTTCGCAATCATCGAATTTTCTCATCACCAGCCATGTCCTCCACCAACGTCGAACCGAACGGCGACTACGATCATGTCCTGCGACCGCGACCGCGCAAGCCTCAGCATGCGCAGGTTTCCGGGCTTACCAGGGAACACAGCAGCACTTCCGTCAATGGGCTGCTCGATGCGCCAGAAGAGACGGCCTCTGGCTTGACTAGGTAGGTAGGAAAGCTCCTCGAGATAGTGATGGAGGTACGACGGCAAGACAGTTGGATAAGGGGGGGAATGGGGGCTAATCTGGTTTTGTATCGTAGTGGTCGTTCGACGCCCATCCCTGAAAATGCCCCGGCCTCGACCAAGGCTCTGTCCAGCGCGCGCAAACAAGTGCGCGCCGAGCAGCGACAGCGACGCATCTTCCCGACTGTCGAGTTTGCCTCGCGAGTCTCCCACTTCGATCCCGAGTCCGATTACCGCGATTTCCATGGCTTCTTCAACCTGTTCTGGATCGGCCTGGCTATCATGGGCGTCACCACCATGTTGCGCAACTACAAGGACACGGGCTACCCCTTGCGCGTGCAGATATGGACTCTATTTGCCGTGAAGCCCTGGCATCTGGCCGTCGCCGACTTCTGTATGGTCGCGAGCACTATGGTCAGCGTGCCCCTGCACAAGCTGTTCAAGAACAGCCGCGGTGCCTTGGAGTGGAAGAGGGGCGGCATGGCCGTTCAGAGCATATACCAGGTGGTGTGGCTGGCCTTCTGGATCGCCGTGCCCTTCGCGCTGCATTGGACTTGGACGGCGCAGGTCTTCCTCATACTGCACACCATGGTTCTTCTTATGAAGATGCACTCGTATGCCTTCTACAACGGTCATCTAGCAGAGACGGAGAAGCGGCTACAGGCTCTCGACCAGCCTCATGGTCAGTCCAAGGCTCCGGCTTACGTGTACCCCTCGGTCGATCACCCCATGGGCCAGCTAGCACATAGTGATGCCATGGTGGACAGCGACAGCGACGGCGAGGGACTGTCGCAGCTGCGTGAGGACCTGGCTCGCGAGTTGACGAGTCCCATTGGGAACGTCACGTACCCGCGAAACTTGACCTGGTCAAACTACGTTGATTTTCTCTTCTGCCCGACCTTGTGCTATGAACTCGAATACCCACGCAACAAGTCTATCAACTGGACCTCCTTGATCGCCAAGATCATTGCTACCTTCGGCTGCATTTTCCTCCTTACCGTCATCTCGGAGGAGTTTATCCTACCTGTCCTCCAGGAATCCAGGGTCCGCCTCGACGCCGTCTCCTCCGTGGCCGAGACCCTCCTCATCGTCGCCGAGACCATCTCCTGGCTCCTGTTCCCCTTCATGCTGACCTTCCTGCTCGTGTTCCTGGTCATCTTCGAGTATGTGCTCGGCGCGTTTGGCGAGATGACGCGGTTCGGCGACCGGCACTTCTACAGCGACTGGTGGAACAGCACGGACTGGATGGAGTTCAGCCGCGAGTGGAACGTGCCTGTGTACTCGTTCCTGCGCCGCCACGTGTACGCGACGTCGAAGCCGGCCATCGGCCGCAACATGGCCACACTCACCACTTTCCTCGTCTCGGCCGTCGGCCACGAGATCGTCATGGCCTGCATCACCAAGAAGATCCGCGGGTACGGCTTCGTCTGCCAGATGCTGCAACTTCCTATTGTGATGCTGCAGCGGACGCGCTGGGTGCGTGCCCACAAGACGGCAAATAACGTCCTCTTCTGGATCAGTATGATCCTAGGACTCAGCTTGGTAAGTACCTAATTTATCTAATCCGCGGCACCTACAACTCCTATCAAGCAAGATGGGATAAACAGCCACCACCCCCCTCTCCCCCGTGCGTTTCCAGAAAACTAACAGTTAGCAGATATGTTCGCTGTACGTCCTGGTTTGATCAGGCTTCTACGAGATGCCGTGTACTATTATATGTGAATGTGCCTGTGTCTGTGTTGTTGCTTGTGCTTTATAGAGGACGAGAAAAGATGAAGAAGAAATAGACAGATGTAAGAAGAAGAAGAAGCGAAAGGGAGGGAAAATATGAAGGATATACAGAAGATGTGGCGATTTGAGCGTGCATAAGCGAGTAGAAGTTGTAAGAATAGGTGTTTGTTTGCTCTCTCTCTCCCTCTAAGAAAGGTTTGGATCACATTTCGGATTTGTTTGGGCAGCCAGCGTTTTCCCTCCATAACCTAACACACGCATACACACAACACACCCCTATCTTCCTCCGCGCCTCCTTTCCCCTATCATGCATCTAGGTACCCATCTTGCCTTACCTCATATGCACAATTTCATCATCATCGTCATCGTCAACAGCAAAAGCATTACCATGGTTCATTGGGACGGGCGTTATCATATTTTTTTTTCCTTCCATCTTTTAGAAGCGCCTTTTTTTTCTTTTTTTTTTTCTTTTTTATATATATGAAAGGAACACATCCATACTGTTCATACATCTTAGATACATAGCTTGGTTTTTACCCTTACCTACCTTACCTTACCTTACCTCATTATACCCCCCTCTCTCAACCTACCTAGACTTAGACTATTACCTGTAGAGAAATCAAATTTCCCCCCAACCTTGACTTGACTTGATTGCACTTGGCTTGGTATTTAGATATATGTAGCTGGTTTTATTATCCCCATATTGTGCTGTGCTTTGCTTGTCTTTGCCCTTCCGCATCTTGTCATAACTACGTGTACTTAGATATACACCTAACCTAGTAGACTTTGGGGGGTGGTTCAGAGAGGGAGAGGGAAATGGGGAGGGAAGAAGGGAGGGGGTATTGTAGAATATGTTCAGGTTGGAGAAACTATATATAAGTTTTGTTCTGGTATGAGGTTCATGGACCCCCGTGGCTTGGTCCTTGTGTATGTATGGACGTACGTAGTTGGTAGGTTAGTAGTAGGAGTAGGAAATAGGTGCAGTAGGTAGGTAGGTAGGTAGGTCGTGTTCAGTCAAGTGGATTAGTTAGGTACCTACCTACCTACCTAGTTAAAAGGAATTCAACTGTCAGATAAAAAAGAAATATGTGAACAGGGAACCGAAAAGAATAAAAAGGCCTAACTACCTAACCTAGGTAGGTAGGGTATTATCCCCTCCCATATTCTTCCTCTCTCTGGTACTGGGTTGTTTAAAAGCAATGTATTCCTAGCTCGGACATCGAAAAACAGATGGGATCTTGATCGCATGCCTACTAATAGCACTAGATCTCACAAATCCAATACTACATACGTACGTACGTACCTAACTTTGATCGATCGCGCATCGCCCCCCTTTCCCCCCTTTTTTATGTATGTATGTGGCATGCTGCCGATGCTGCAATGTATATGCAATGTGTATGTAAGATGATGTATATAACCTAGTTAGTGTAGTAGCTCGCCTTGTTTTTTCTTTCTTCCCCCCCCCCTTTTTTACTCTCCACTTTATGTTGGACCAATGATGGGGGAGGGGGTACGTCTGGTACTACTTAATGGACACTTAGTACCTAACTCTCTCTCTTTTTTTTATTTGGGTAGTTTAGGTACGTAGGTGGACTGATGTAAATGCCTACATACACGACATATGTATATAACTTTAGGTAGGGTACTTTGTCTATATTATTTCCCAGTGGTGTACCAGGTAGGGTTAGCTGCTTTTAGGCATTATAAGTACCAAGCTAAGTAGGTAGACGTTTTATTTTATTTTATTATATTATATTTTAACTTTTTTACTTTTTTATTACCTAATACCTCCCTACCTAACTCACCTATCTCCAACCTTATCTAGTATTTCAAGATATAATAAACCCTAACCAAATTATTTTATTAACGGAGCTTTTTTCTTTTTTTTCTATAAAAAAAGGGGTTATGTAAAGTAGCGGAGGGGAAGTTGTCGAATCGGGCGAACTACATACGCTCAAGAAGTTTTAGAGGGATTTTCCGTGACGTAAACGTACTTTACTTTACTTCTACCCAACCCCGTGGGACGACCCTATCCCATCCCATCGCAGTAGCGTATGACAGCCCGGCGGCTTAACCGGGGAGGGCGGGACTATACATATACATATACATATACATATGCATAGGTAGGTAGGGACTAGGTAATCATGGGGACAGGACAGGACAGGAGCGGGAAAAGAGAAAAAAGGGGGGAATAAATAGAGAGTGAGTGAGTGAGAGAGCTTTGCCTCCCGCTGTACTACCCACGTGCGGACTTTTGTCGGCAGGCAGGTGTTGTTGTTGTCATGTATGAATATGTAAGTATGTATGGATAAGTCCCGTAGGCTAGGGACCCTACTCCTTGGGGGGTTTGGTAGGTCACCATGAACTATTCTCGTCTTCTCTTTTGTTGGATCATCGTCCTTCTTCTTGCCCCCATGATCTAAGGGGAGCGTCCCAGGCTAGGCTATAAAGAATGTCCGTAGGATCGCCTAGATAGCGTAACATAACATAGCATCGCTAGATAAAGACTCCTGTGTAACTCCATCTTCCGCCTCCGCCTCATAGCTACCTACACCCAAGTACCTGCATACATAGCCACGAAAGCACTGCGGCCACAACATAAGGGCGAGTGTTTTTGCGCGCGCGCGTAGTTGCCTATGTCATGTTGACGTAGAACGAGCCGCCGCGGACAGAGAGTGATACTGATCAAACCCCACAGATCGGGAGAAGGGGAAAGGGGCGGTTGAAAACGTAAGTAAGTAGGTAGTTTGGTAGGTAGGGGGGAATGTGATCGTCCTGGGGCAGAGAAAAGAGTCTATAGCTGAAACGGGACGGATACGCAAAAGAGAGCGGCTGCGTTGGGATTTGGGGGGGTGGGGGGGGGGGACGAAGTGACGATCTCAGGCTTTAGCTAGGTTAGATGGCCCCCTCCCCCCCCTTTTTTTTGTGTATGTGTGTATTCCCTAAGATCACGGGGCGACGAGAGGCAATCCTTGGTATGCGAAAACAACACATAAGTTACGATGACATACACACACCACGGAAAGGCCAGATTCTAAAAGAATCCGTAGATAATACGTAGCTCGCCCCCTATCCCCTGTTTTCCGCCTTCTCATCATGGAGATGGAGTAGTAGCGTAGCTATATATATGTGTGTGCGAGGTAGGATTGACATGGATAAGCTGATGGGATGGGGCCCCAAACATGAACTTATCACACGGGCACAGCATGAGAACAAGAGCTTATACCCTATTACATGTTCCCTCTTTCCCCCCGGAGTTGGCGTCCTGCTACATTGGTCGATGGCTTGCCAGTCAGGGGGGACAGCACATATACCTAACCTACTGCACATGATATAAAGCATAGTTATGGGGTGTACGTCTAGACAGCAATATAGCAGAGAAGCTCGATACACGCACGGCACGGCATGGCAAGAAAATACAAAGTCAACATATGGCATGTCTACTTAGTTATACACCATGAATACATCATCCCTCAGTGTTTGTTCTCCCCCGTATAATCAATATATCTACAACGTCTCATCATGCCACTAGTAACCAATCAAGAGTCTCGTGGCGTAGATTTTCCCAACGTCAACTATGATTCCTAAGCATTATCTAAGGTCATTCACACTTCATGGTAGTTGATATTGGGAAATGGTGGTTGGTATGACCACGATCTATATTGTATAATCGATATCTTAACCGACCCTCCCTTCTTTACTTAACATTAAGACTACACAGCTTCATGGTTTCCCTTAGTTACATAGGTTACATACCTTAAACATAGCATCAATATAGTTCAACATTCACAGCCAGACTACCAAACTGAACGGGATCTAGAACGTAGCACGTTAAGGTACCTAGATAGTAATAAAAAAAAGTCATAGATTTCGTTCCCCAGTCCCGGTTATGTATGCGCGTATGTATGTATCTGCCATGTATGTATGTATATCCATCATCTCGTAAGGGCCGTACTCTCCCGCTGTCCTTCACATCCATCCCCATCTCCTCTCTCTCCTCTTCCATCAGCTCCCATTTCCCTTGTCTATACCCCTATCCCGACTTATATGCCTGTCCGTCCTTCCCAATCTTTCCCACCCATCCAGTCCCGACCAAGTCCAATCCCATGTGATTCTCTTCTGTCTATCCACCACCGAACCCCACGCTCCTCTCCCCCTCCTTCATCGTATGAACCCTTCCAAGGCCTGAAGAGAAAAGGCAACATATTTGCTCGACAATACAGGAAGACCATTTTAGGTCCCCCCCCCCCAAACAAAGGCCAACAATAAAAAAAACTCACAGATAGATCAATCCCGCGTGGAAAGAAAAAAATCCTAGAAAAAAAAGGGGGGCAATGATAACAAAAAACCATCTCCCATGTATTCGTATGTTCTGACTCGTCTTTCTTTCTCTGTTCGTATGTAACATGTCTGTTAAGTTTCCAATAGAAAAGCAATCCCAATCCGTTATACAAAACCAAGATGATTTCCTACCAATCGTAATGTAGCGCAACTGAGAACGCAAACGTATTTTGATGTTGTTGATGATGATGATGATGCCCAACCGTCCGCCTCTCTTATGAGAAAAAAAAAATGATGAGAGAATGTTAATGCCTCCCAGGATCTCCTAGGCCCATCGCTCATAATGCCCAAACCAGAAAAACAAAACCAAAAATAAAAGCCATATGATGATGTAAGATCTGTTGTGGTAGACAGGTCGGTAGATAGGTAGGCAAGTGGGTTTTTTGTATAGGGAATCTTCCTTAGATTCATACCTAACCTACATAGGTCTGGTCTTATATGCAGATATGTAGTAAGTAGGCCATGTAATAGATATCGAATCCATGGGGGAAAAAAGTACCTAAAAGCCAAATAAAGGACATAATACCTAGCTACATTTCCATATTCTGCATACCATATCTCGGGGGCCAAAAAGTCGATGAATAAATAAACAAGACTAGAGAAATCAAAAGATGAATACAAGCCCAAGAATAAGAATCAGGAATATGATAAATAACAAGAGACTAAATGATGATTGGGAACGATAACACAATGATTTCTTTGAATTTATTTCTCTTTCTTTCTGTCGTTAAAATTTCGTTAAGGAGGCTCTGTCTTTCCTTGGTAAAAGTTGAAGATAGGTCTCGTCGGTCAAGGCGAGAAGGAGAGGTTTTTAAAAGGGCGAGGAGGGGTTTTGTAGTAGGTAGATTGGACCAATGGCTGCAAGCCTCGTGGTTCAAGTTTGGGTCCATCCATTTGTCTTGGGCTGGCCCGAAGACTGATGATCGTCTTGGGCAGAGGAGATCGGCCCAATCGCCTAGACAAAGCTCCCGAGTTGTGAGAATAGCCCTCTTCACTCCATCTCAATCCTATTCCATCACGGTTTCCAAATCCTCTTCCTCCCGTCTCCCGAATGTCCAGTTTAAAATAAAGAAAGAAGTCCATCAAGTCGTTACTGCATATCATGAAGTTTCTTGGTAGTTGGTATCGATACCCAAAAAGAAAAGCAAGTAGCCAAACAAAAACACCTGATTTAATCCAACACAGGACACGAATTGTGTCTTTGAGAACGCCGGAGTACATGCGAATGTGGTTCGTGACATAGATTTGGTATTTTAATACCTCATAGCGAGCTTAGCATAAGCAGGCTACTCTGGGCCCAACATGTCTGATGGGGGTCCCAAGTAAAGAAGCAACAGACGAAAGAACGCCTGCACAATTCGGACAAACCAGATCTTTCAGGTATACAGCCCCTCCGGTCGGTAGGACGAATGCGGTACAGAGCTATAGGTGACTTCGTCCGCGCCGTATTGCGGCGCGTATTTCACCTTAGAAAAATATGCGCCCCCATCATCTTCGTAAGCATCCACAGAAGGTTGCGGGTAGACGCCGCGTTCTATACGTGTCGGGTTACCCTTGGATTTGTATCCTCGGGGAGTCTCTTCCGGATAGGACGATCGAACGGGAAAGCTCTTGCCCTTGTCCACGGCATATCGGATAGTCGTCTGGCCTTGCATATTTCCGGGAGAATGGGTTCTCCGACCGTGACGGTGGCGGTGGTCCCGCTCTTCGTCCGAGTCTTCTTCCGACAACGCCATAGCCCGTTCATGTCGACCATGGCGTGAACGACTCCGCTCCCGGTTGTGGTCCGCACCATACCATGTTTGTGAACGATCCAAAGAGCCTGGAATCGGACGAGAATAGCCCTCAGTGTTCGCACGTGTGAGCGGAACTCTCTCCGAGTGCAAAGGAGTGGTGTGCGACTTTTTAAATTGAGGAGGAATTGGCCGTGGGGGTGACTCGGGATCCGACATGACGGGCGCTTCCCTAGAAGCACCCGACTTCTTATGTGTCTTCTCTTTCGAAAATGACATATGGCGCCCGGACCCCCTGGCGGCTGGTCTTCTCGGATCCTCCTCCACGGTAATATCCCGATCCTCTTGCTTAGGAGGCGGCGGGTAGACCGCGTTAGTAGCAGGAGGTGGGGTTGGAACCGCAACGACGGGCGTATGTCTGGAGAAGCTCTCCTCTTGGAAGGTGTGTGCTCGAGTCAAAGTGGACGGCAGGCCACCAGACCGCTGCATATACCGTATCGCCGATTCCATGTTGGCCGAGTTCTTCCGTTCACGATCCGTCACGGGTGGCCGACTGGTGTCTCTCTCCCTGACGGGTTCTTCGTGCCTGCGACTGCTCGACTTCTTCTTGTCCGATTTATAAGACGAGGAGTAGAGGACTTCGTCGGCTTCTTCCGGGGATACCTCCACGTAGGGCTGCTGCTTGGCGCGGCGTTTCTCGTCCGAGTCTCTCCTGCGGTCTTTCTCAGGAGAGGACTTCTTCCTATCCTTATCCCGTCTATCTCTTTCCTTCTCCTTCTCGCGTCTATCCTTGTCCTCTCTAGCCTTGTCCTTTCTTTCCTTCTCTTTCACCCTGTCCTTCTCCTTCTCCTTCTCGCGCGGCCAATCGTCGTCCTTTTCCTTTCGCCGCCGTTCTTCTTCGCGCCTAGACGGCTTCTCCTTTTCGTAACTGGCAGCCTTCCTGGCTTGACGAACCTCTTCGAACCGACTAGAGATGTTGTCCTCGTAGGACCGAGGGGGCGTGCGTCCGTAGGGACCAGGCTTGGCGAATGTCGTAGGCCGGGGTGACGCATCCTTGACATCGTAAAAGGTGGGAGTCTCACGTTTAGGAGATCGATTGGATGAGACGGGAGGGACTGCATTCTTGGGCTTCTCGTTCTGCTGATCCTTAAAGGCCTGGTACTCTGCCAACTTGTCGTACTTTTCCCTCTCAACCTCGTTGTTAAGAAGCTCGTAAGCCTGCTGGACGCGTTGAAACTCAATCTGCTTCTGCTCCTTCAACTGGGGGTCCTGGACCTTGTCGGGATGGCATTTAAGAACTAGTTTGCGATAGGCAGACCGAATCTCGGGAATCTGAGCATCCTTGGACACGCCGAGAATCTTGTAGGGGTCGGGAGGAAGAGTGGCGGTCATGTTGGATGAGATAGAAACGACAGGATGGCGACGAATGCGACGGTGGCGCACAACGGTGTCGAGCGGAAGAGAATATGTTTTTGTATTATGGCAGTCGCTGGGACAACTATAAAGAGCGGTGACGACGATGTGGAGACTGTCGCATAGGAGGGGGTGAGAGAGGGCGGACGATCAAGCGGCTGGCGTTTGAAGAACAACACAACACGGCACAAGACAACAGAGACAAGAATGGAACGAAATAACGAGCACCACAGGGTCCGGCGTCGGCGTCGGTGTTGGTGTCGGCGGTGTGAGCTCGAGGAAATAACAGATACACTAACCCAGGATCACAGACCCTCAGAAAATAAGAATGAAAGGGCTGCCAGATTCAATTAAGAACTGACGATTTTGTTTTAAATTGGAGGGGGGGAGGGGGAGAGAGGTGGAAAGCGGATGAAGGGCCGTCCCATAAGCTTAGTCGATGTTCTAATAGGCGCGATCGACTTTGGGGTTAATGACTTTTGGACCTCAGCAGATGAGATATGGTCGATCGGATCGAAAAACGGATGGAGATACGGCTTAGATTGGTAAGGCAAGGTAATAGAGAGAGAGAGGGAAAAAAGAGAGAGAGAGATGAGGTTTATGCTTGATGAGGTCACGAATGTAAGAGAAGAAAATAGGTCGGGCAGCAGCAGCAGCAGCAGCAGGAGAGAGAAAGAGTGAGAAAGGAGGGAGGAGATGAATAGGTAGAAAGATAGGTAATGTAGACCGATAGAGAGGTAGAAGTAGGTATGTAAGTAAGTAAGTAGGTATGTAAGTGTAGGTAGTGTGGTGTAGGTAAGGATGGAGATACACACTAGAAATGTTCACTAGATCAAAATGGAGTGGAGGGAGAGGAGGGGAGGCGAGGGGAGGCGAGAGGGGGGAGTAGTCGTAGTACCTAGGTAGGTATGTAGGTAGGTAGTAGTGTAAAATACGGAATAGTTGGTAGTAAGTAGTGGTTTGGTTAGCTTGAGGCTTTTTGGTCGCTGAGAAGAGACTAAGACGGATTTTCCTTCCTTAAAAGGACAGAACATGTACATAGACACCCGACACCACCGCTCTCACGCTACACTAGGTAGGTACCTCTAATTCACTGAAGGTACCTTCAGCTGGGAATGGACCTAGCCTAGTACATAGTTAGAAGGGGGGGGGCAAATGGTTACTAGGTGCTAGAACCACCCCTTCTCTTGTGGATGGTCGTACCCAGGTACTTAGGTACGGCCAGTACGTACCTATTACCTAGTGTGGTAGGGGAGGGGAGGGGAAGGAATCGGGAAAAGGAAAGAGATCGCCTCCTTTCTTTTTTGACAGCGGGCGGACGGTCCCTCTTTAGCGTTGCTCGCCGTTTCCAAAATGGCTTGGATTAACCTAACGTTAGTAGTACATAAGTAGGTAAGAGCCTAATACTTTTAGTACCTATGTAGTAGGTATGGAGCTGCGGTTCCAAGTAGTTGTAGGTAGGTCAACTAGGTCTGGTAGTTGTAGTAATAGGTAGTTAACTAAACTTATGTTGCTCTTAAGATAGTGTAAGTGCAATCAAATAGAAATAAAAGAAAAACCCAATACATTAGGTTGGTAAAATGTTAAATAATGCAGTGTTGAAAGACTGCATGCAATATTCATCGTCTTTTGTCACTATCACGGCAATCGTGTTAATGTCCGTCTGGTATATCCTACGCTATTATTGCCGTTGTATCAATTTGTTGTATTGTCTCAATATCGATGGAATGGAATCGCCCAACGGAACACAACACTAATAACCTACCTAACCTGCTATTGACACTACTATTAGGTTGGTTAATGTTACTTCGGAGAAGTCCTTGAATGCAGTGTAAAGGTAGGTGGGCATGCAGTGTATCAATGTATGCAGTGAAGTAAGTTAGGTTAAGTAGTTCCTCTCTTCCAATCTCCCTGCAGCGGGGGGAGGCGTTCAGTCAATTGATGACGCAGGACAGCTTAGATAATACTACTTACCAGTTACTTATGTACTTACCTGCAGCCGATTGATGTAATAGGAAGATTAAATTTCTCGTACGGATTATCCAGCTTCCGTATAAGACGAATGGCCCCGATGGGTTAGATTAAATACTAAGGTACTGACTTAGTACTACTTACCTAACCTAGATGGAAGCTCGGGGAACTTCCAAGCCATGGGAACACCTGTGAAGGTCTGCTGCCACTTGAGTGCACGTCTAGACGTCGGTCGCAGAAAGGCCGGAGGGCCTTAGCGGGTGGTCTCGGCAGGTCTTCCCCTAAAAGACACCTAAGAGTAGCTGCTAACCCAATGATTTCGGTTTTGAGTTAGGCCTAGGAGAAGCCCGGAACTATAAGGGCGATTTGATGGAGGTTGAATCTCTTCCCATTCCCCTTCCCCTTCCCCTTCTCCTTTCCCTTCCCCCTTTGCCGTTACGTTACGATGTATGTTACGATGCGCTGTAGGCCTCCCGTGGTCCAATGGTAGCCACAGCTCTGTTCTGGCCAGACCCTGTCGGGGGGAAAAACTGAATTGTTTAGACTGACTGGATGGATGGATGCAAGTTGCTTTCTAGTCTGTCTGTCTACTAATGTTACTGGTGCTGTGCTCTTGGGCTGCTTTGCCGTTGCCGGTGGCGAGAAGAGAACCAAGAGCTGTTCCCAATTTAGCTAATCGAAGCTGATGATGCCTTCGGGCAGATTTATGTGGGAACTCCAGGGAAAAGAAAAGCAAGAAAGGAAAAAACAAAGATCGGATGACCCGCTGGCTCTGGTGTAATTGGTCTTCCCGATGAAATAGTCGTGGTTCTTGTCAAACTGGCAGGACGGGGGATATGCAAGAAATGAAACTTTGCTGCCCACGCGACAAAAGTCGGTCGAGGATTTCCCTAGAAACCGACCGACGTTGTTATTGTTGTTGTTGTTTGACGATGTGGATCAAAAAAGTATCCGCTACTGTCTGAGACTGACTGAGGCTGAGAAGCTGGATGCTGTCTTTGAGGGGGGGTGGAGGGAAGGGAATCGGCGGTGAAGATGGGGATACCTACCTACCTACCTATTTCCTCGTGGCCCCCTTCAAAACATCTCACATCGCATTTACATAAATAAACACTCGTCCACAGCCTCAAGGTCAGGTCCTATGCTGCTACCTACATCAAGGGGAGGAAAAAAGCATTTTCTTTTCTTTTCTTCCAATGACACCTAATTTACCCAACCGCAGAATAGGGCGGAAATGATCAGATACATACGTGAGGTCAGGGGGAATAAGTAATGTGATATCGAACAGCCCGATATGATGGGTCCAACACCAACGAGGCACAGAACAGTTGGTGATGCTGAGTGGACGCGTTAGCCGGTCGAGATGGCCGACAGGTGCACGGGAACGACCCGTTACGACACTTGGTAACAGCAGAAACTACCTGGATAGGCACAAATGTCGATGAAGCTGCAGGGTCTGCGATACGGGGACGTACCTTGGTACCTAGGTAGGTAGATGCTGCAGCCGGTCCCAAAAAGGGGGGCCCAAGGGGGGAGGAAGGGCGGCCAATCGTCCCTCCAACCAAGGCGAACTCGGAGAGGCTCTCGTCGATTATTTACTAGTATAAGTCAACTAAGTGGGATGTTGTCACGACACCAGCAAGTGGACAATTCCCCCAGGCCGTTGAGGAACATACCCAGGTCCACTCACCATCCCAAGACGGAAACCCCAATACTCTTGGCCTCGCTGCACGCATTACTATCTCGTAGGCTCTCAGGAGGGGAATTTTTGACACTCCTTCCGATTGGGCCTGTCCGAGAGAATAACGGATGAGAGATCACTGGCGATCTCAAGTCTTACCCAGGTTTTACACTACATAGGTACCTACAGCCTCGCTCGCTGAGTTGCCTAGGAGAACGTGTGAGAGAGTAAGAGAGAGAGAGACTGTATGTGTACACGGAATATACCTAGGTCAGAAAGCCACTCCTCAACTACCTAGTAAGTATTTGTCCTAGAAGCCACACGATACCCCCCTCAGGGGCCTACGATACCCATTTGTTCTCATGCGAACTTGTTTATCATTTCATCATTCACGGCGTCGTGGCATCTCTATGAACTCATAGGTGGAGGAGCGTCCAGGAGTTGGTCTTCTAGTGTACGTACTTGGCCGTTGCTGTATGGCCTCGATGCTATTCCTCTTTCGTAACCATCCCGCAGCAGGTGATGTCCACAAGCAGGCATGAGAACCTACCTATTGCATAGAAGAGGCCATGAACAGCCGCATCTATTGGTCCTGAAGGGGGGGTAAGGGGGGGAGGAATGGAGGTCCCAGGCCCGGCCGGGGATAGGTAGGTAGGTTGGTAGGTAGGTAGGCCATTAGATACCGAAGTGCCTTCGGCCACGCAACTAACCAGGCCGGATCATAGGCTACGCCATTTATTCGATGCATCACAGTCCACGGGTTTTCTGCAAAGCCGGTTGTCACACCCACAGCTTAGTGTAGGTAGTAAAGTAACTCACTTTATAAGGTCGTTTACCTACGTGCTGCCCTCCCCCCCTTCCCCTCCCCTCCTTTCCTCCTCTACTAGCTAAGTGGGACAGGGGGAGCACACATTGACCTGGCATGAGAAAAAAGCAGGTACAACTACGCTGCAAGATTTCTCGCTGTTCCTTTCCTTTCTAGCAGGGCACCAGACCGGAAAGAGGGTGTGCGACTCGGTCATTCAAGCCGGCCGTGGATCATGATCTAAGCCGCTTATGTCCCTCACCGTTGCGCGATGACGGCCCTCCTTGTGAGCCTACATCACGTCGCACGAGGTCTCAGCATCTGGCCATGGGCCTTGCGGAGTGGTGTGGTACAGCCGTGGTCTTGGGGGGTTGTCAGATGGGATGGATTGGCTGGGAAAGGGGAGGAAGGGGGGGGAAGGGGGGGGAGGCAAGCCACAGGGATCTCTATCTCACCACTGGTGCAGGCTAATGATCTTATAGGGACGTGGTGGGTATAAGATCAGTCTCACAGATACCTACGTACATGGCACTCTGCCGTAAGCCCACCGATGCTTCGGCGAGAGCCTTGAACTGACCACCCGAACGACTGGGGTGGACTGGAATTTGGTCTTGGGGATATCTGCTTTGCCATTTCAAGTCCTCATCCATGGGAAGATTTGAGCCTTTTCCTTTCCCTGTTTCTACCTACATACTATCAATATTCCTCAGACCAAGACGCTACCTATATCACACTACCTACCTAAACCTTCACAAAGGCAAGTAACTTACCTACCTACCTAGTACTTAGGTAGCCGCTACGACTACTTACATGGACTATGAATGGCTGATTTTTGGTCACTCCACTGGACCGGGTTAGCCAAAGAGCCAGTCTCGGTGGTCAACGTGTGTGGGTTCCAGGGATGATCGAAGATCAACGAACGAATCGAAGCTCTGCCGTTTGTTCCATGCTTGTAATTCCCTTGCTTGCCCAGATGTTCCTATCTTCGGATCCCCCTTCTGCATTTTCCTCCTGCTTTTCCCAAATCCCCCCCCCCCCCCCCCCTCCTCCTCCTCCACTCCCCCAGGAGGAATTGCGCATTAGACGCGTCGACGAGCAACCAAGCTCGACGAGTAAGAAGACCCAAGTTCTTGCTTCCCTTCACCTGGTACATACCTTACAGCTCAAGCTTCAATAGAGCTCCTGGATTTTCGGGTCGTTATACCTCATACCGAGATGATATGCGTTTGCCATCCCTGCTCCCATCTCCGCGGCTCCCCACGGACAGAACGGCATATCTAGGTACGTAGTACCTACCAATGGATCTCTCTCGAGGTGGGGGGTGGGGTGGTTGAAATGCCAGGGCATTGTGTAAGGTAGGTTGGTAGTTAGTCGGTCATGTGAATTCATCGTGAGATCGTCAAAGCCCGCCAACGCATACAAGTTTCAGGAGGAATGGCCACGCGAGAGTCCTAATTTACGCTGGAGATAGCTACCTATTTCCATCGCGAACCCACTTCCTCCCCCCCATCCTCTCCTTGTTTTTATTTTTATTTTATTTTTTTGATTGAATTGAATTTGTTTATCAGAGCCCGAAAATGCAAGAAAAAGCTGTGCCGTATTTGCTGCTCGGAATCGCCAGCGCGAGTCGGTTTTCTGCAAACCCCGCCAGGTTCGTCATATATATAAATAAAGGATCAGATCAGGGTCAGGGTCCATCGTCTCTACGAAGGTCGCGGCCAAAAATCTGGAGTGTTCTTCACTATAAGCCACAGTGCGCCACAACCTTAATGCCACACTTACATACACATACAACCCTTTTCTTTTTAAGGGCATTTAAACTTTATTTTCTATTTTAATTTATTTAGATTATGTGGTTTAATTGCTTTTATTGCTATTATTACTTTTAGCTTTGTAAATGTTTAATTTTTTTAAAAATGAATTTTTTTAGCTTAAATCTTTTTAGCTTTTTATACTTTTTTTTTTTTTGCTTTTTACCTTTTTTTTTTTGCTTTTTACCTTTTTTTTTTGCTTTTTATACCTTTATTTTTTTTGCCTTTTACATTTTTATTTTTTTTGCTTTTTTTTTTCGTATAGCACTTTGCAACATTATATAAGTTTTTTTTTTTTAACTATTAAAAAATTCCGTAATATTTTTAACTTATTAAAATTTAAGCTTATTGTTAAGCTTTTTTTTTTTTTATTTATGTTTTTTTTTCCGTTTAAAAATTAAGTTTTTTTTAAATAATTATTGCTATTAAGCCGGTATATTACTTACTATATATTTTAATAACTTTTTTTAATAAACCGTTGCAGTTTTTTTTAAAAGTATTTACGTTACGCGTTTTGCTAAGTAATTTTTATTTTTTTTCGATTTTTTAAGCAGTTTATAACATTAATTTTTACTTTTAATTGTTATTAAAAAAGTTTAATAGTTAAAAAGTTTAAAAACTGCGTTAATTAAATTAAAGTTAATATACTTTTATTTTTTTATAATTTTTTACACTATTTAAACAAATAAAAAAAAACGTTATTTTTTTAAATAACGATATAAAGTTTAAAATATTTTTTTTTTAACTTTTTTACGAAAAAAAAATATAATAACTTTAAAACTTTTTTACAATATTAAATTTAATTAATGTTACTAGTTTTTTTTTTTTTTTTAAACTTTAATTTTTGCTATAAACTTTTATTTAAGCTTTAAGCTTTTAACGTTTTAATTTACGTTTAAATAACGTAAATTAATTTTTATTTTTTATTTTATATAAGCAGTTAATTTTACTTTAATATTATAAGCGTTTATTAATTTTTAATATTTTTTTTACATTTTAATTAACTATATAAGTTAATAATAACAAGACTTTTTTTTTATATAAAAAAAGTAATTTTAAAATATAAATTTTAAAAAACCTTTTTAATGTTTGCAAACTACTTTTTTATTATAAACTTTATATAAACGTTTTTAAACTTTTTAACGGCTGCAAGTATAATTTAATTAAATAAAAATTTTATTATTTTATATAATACTTTTTTAATTTTTAAAATTTTAATTTTTAACTTTAAAAATAAATTTAAAATAATTTAACCGGTTTTACTTACTAAAACCTGGTTTTATAATGTATTTAACGTTATTAAACTTTTTTTTTTAAAGCATTAAAAAACAGTTTTTTATAAAATAAATTTTTTGTTTTTTTTTTTTCGTTTATTTTTTCGGCAATTTTTTACGTTAAAAATTTTTATAAAGTTTTAATTAAAGTTAATATTTTAATTATTTTATTTTTTTTTTTTTATTTAATACTTGTAGCCTTTTTTTTTGCTTGCTATTTTTAATATACTTAAAAAAAATAAAGCTGCTAACAACGTAATTACGGCTTTTAACTTTAATTAAAAGCTTTTTAAACCTTTAAAGTAAATAGTTAATTTTTTGCTAAATTTTCTAGTAAAAAGCTTTTTAAACGTAAAGTGCAAAAGCCTGCAAGCAAAAAGCAATATTAAATATAAGTAGCATTGCGAAATAAAAAACGAAAATACGGTTTAAACTAGTTAAAATAAACATAAAAATTAAAACAATTTAAAAATGTAATAAAACTAAAAATTATATGTAAGTTTATAAAAATAAGCAGTAAGAGTACATTAAGTAAGTTAAACTAACCCTTATTACAGTTATAGCACGCTTGTGGCGCACTGTGGCTTGTGGTGTGGGATACTTTAGATTTTTGGCCGCGACTTTCGTACATTGCAACATTATGAATCATCTGTGGCTTTTCCTTGCCGTCCCCTCCCTTACACCCCCATATTTTCTTTTTACTATACTATGATGATCCTTCAGCCCGAACGACCGGTTTTGAACCTACACTACACTAAGTACTAAGGTTAGGTTAGTAAAAATAAGTAGTCTGGTTGAGGAATAGGTTAGTTGCAGATTCCTACCATCGTCAACTTGCTGGTCCGATCAATATCCACCCTTTGACTCTAGTTACTCTTGTAAAACAAGGACCACACCTACTTGAAACTCGAAACTAGAAGCTTTTTGGGGGGTGGAAGTGTGATGTGCCTGCCGATGCATTTCTACATAGAGCACAGCTGGGATAGACGGCGTGCGTAGTCGGACATGCAGGGTCATCCATCTTCTCCCCTCCTCTGCTTTCTCTCTCACTCTCTCTCTCAAAGCATGGCGGTGAGCGAGTGTATGTATGTATGTACACTGCACTGCACTGCACTACACTACACTACATTCGTTCTATCAGCTTTCCATCCCTCCTTTCCCCCCCACCCATATCAAATCCCCCCATGCAATGCAACGAAGGGAACTTCTTCGTGATTCTAGCTCTTCCATTCCGAGCGAGTACGTATCCTTCTTGCGGCTAAGCAATAAATCTCAAATGCTCTTTTCGGAGCTGACCCGATTCTCCCTTACCACATTTTGTCATACGCTGTCCCGTTACATACATACATACACATTCTCTCACCCACCCATCCGCCCATTCACTCATTCACTCATTCAATACCTACCTAGGTCAGTAGGTAGTCATGCCCGGCCCTGGAAGAGGCGAGTGCGAGAGCCGGTGTGTGTGTGTATGTGTGCTATATTCTCTTCACATCAACGTCACGATGGAATACCTAACCTACCTATGCAATGCTCGCTTCCACTTTACCTACTCTAACCCTCCCCCCCCGTAAGCCACACCCTCCTTTACGAAACGGGACCTTTTTGAGGGGGGGCGAATTCTCATTGGTCGTATGTGGTGTATATTCACGCAACGAAGCGCCGTATCCCACCAGCCGCAAAAGGGGGAGGGAGGGGGGGTGGCCTCCGCCTATTCCCACCCAGTGGATGTGCCCGGTCAGTAGGTAGGTAGGTAAGGTCACTGTAGTCGGTGGTCACGCAGATCGTCCCATCCAGTCCAGTTCCTCTCCATCCTATAGCAAGACGAGCCCTTTCACTACCTACCTAGCGGGAATCGGGGATTTTCGCATCTGATCCCAAGTCCAAGCCCATCACCATCCGTTGTTTTTCTTTTTCACTTGCCCTGTTCCTTGTCGCAGCCAAGATTCCCATCAATGAGGAATAGGGATTCATTAATACCATACGTGGTCCGGCTCGTGCTATACCTAGGTTGCACAGCCTTGACTCGCAAAAGCCGGTTCTTCTCTCACCGACATGGAGACATACACTACCTACATACATGCTCTACCTACTTACCTACCTACTGACCTATGCCTACCGGTATCTGACCTCGGCTGCATTCTCTCTCCTTCTTTCCCTCTTCCTCGACATGGTAGGTAGTTAAGCAAACCGGCAACGGAACAAGCCAGCCATACCTACCATATCATAACCCCCCAAAGCTCGCTCGGGTATTGGCTCTTAATTCTCTCCGCCGACCAGGACGAATCAGAGGCGCAGAGTGGCGCAATTCTTGCGCGTCGGTCTAAGCGAATTCCGTATTAGACTTGTCACTTTAGGCGCTAGGCGCTTCTTTTTTTCTCTTTTCTTTTTTTTTTACTTGGTCTTCCCTGGTCCATCTTGTCCCTCTAACTATCTCTTGCTGTTTTCTCCTTTCTCGCTGCCTCTCTCCAGATTAACGGGAGGCAAGGGCCGCAGCCGATAGGCCTGCCTCTGGGCTCTGGCTGGCGATCGTGTTCCGTACACTTCCCGCTCTTGGTAAAGCCGGGGGGCCATTGCCTTATGTCCATAGCCCTGAGCCGGGAGCGTACCACGCTGTCAGGTCAGCTACCTACCTACCTACCTAACTACCTAGGTATGCGCATACGTACTCACATACCTAACCTTTAGGTAAGTTCAGCTCCCCTCTACAAGTTGTGGGGCGGGAGCATCGGGAGAGGCAAATAGAGGTAGGTAAGTATTGATGGAGATATATCTACGGTCTGTTGTGGAGTTTGCCTTACAGACTAATAAGACGGGGGGTTGTTGCCAACAGGCTAGAAGAGGAAGTTCAGCTCTCTAATAACCAATCCTTCATTCACCTCCCAGGCAACTAAAATCCCGCGTGCAGAATGGCGAAATATAGATAGGGTAGGTATGTATGTACGTATGTATGTATGTAGTTAGTTAGTTAAAGCTCAGCTGCAGGTCTAAAAAGGCTCGCAGGAGTCTTACGTATAGCCAGCCAGGCTATATACGATGATGACTGCTAGATCTGGGACTATAAACCCTTGGTAATCGGCCACCTAAGTTTAGTAGCACTACTAGCTAAGCCGCCTTCTGTTGACTGCGAATGCGCGCCCTTTCATCCCAGACCTGGGTCCTCACGATGACCCGGCAACCGTAGAAACCATGAAGCCTCCAGAAGTAGGTAAACGAAAGTCTCCAAAACAGCACCCCCCCCTCCCCCAAAAGGACAAGGGGGCAGAAAGTTGGTTACGGTCCGACGCCGCCCTACATACATGGGGAGAGCCAACAGGCATATGTCAGAAAAGTCCACCTAAGTAACTTACATGCATACTTCACACATACATATTTACACTACTACATACTTACCTACCTAACCTAGGTAGGTCTCCCAGAGTGGATAACGAAGATATGTCTCCGAGGTAACTAGGCCAAACCGCTGCCACCATCACTGCCGCCCTCTCGGGCGAACTAGGTAGGCTTCGCGCTCGTTCGATCCCCAAAGCAGGCGAAGGGATGGGAATGGGGGGGCGGGCCACGGTCTCGGTCTCGGCGGCGCCCCGGGAGCCGGCATTGCTCGGATGCTGGAGAGCACCAGACAACTTGCTCACTCCTCACAACCACGCTACTATGTACAACTACCTACATTACATTACCTACCTACCAAACCCAGTACCACGGTACATACACATAATGGGCGAACCGCTGGCTGAGTCATCATCCACGCCACCCCCGGTACATATAACACATATATGTACAGGCCCGGAAAGGGGGTGGTTTCTTTTTGTTTTTTTAACCCCCTCCGCCACGCAGTGAAAAAAACGAATTTGGAATCTACTTCGGTGAGGATATTCCATTTCCTCAACCACCCCGCTGAGAAGGAACCGCGTTCCGTGGATCATTGGAATCGGGGGCCATCGCATCGTTTCTGTTTACCTCCCAGCCTACCCTAGGCATGGGGAGAAGGGGGGGGGCAAGGCATGACCTTAGAGCCTGCCGCCGGGCGAAGGTCTTACGTCGTGGGATTTGGGAACGAGTAAGCTTAGGGGTCTGTCGCCTTGCCTTGCGATCGACGTCAATGGCGGCAGGGGAAAAAAAAGGACAAAGGAGGCTGGATGACCCGAGAATCAGATTGCGGCCTGTGACTGGAGAATACTATCCGTGAATGAGCACCAGCGGAACGAGAGGTGCGTGGATAGATCGATGCAGGGAGTCGGCGTATCGCACCTACTACCTAACACGCATAGTTAGGGAGGTAGGTAGGGTAGGGGTAAGTCATATGGGTTAGGTGAGAATGGGGAGAGGAGGGAGAGGGAGGGTAAAACAAGACCAGCATGAACGAAAAAAACGCCATGTAATCACCGCGAGGACTAGAGCCACCTCCTGCATCCCTTAGATCGTCCAGCCTACACTGTGACTCGAACTCGACCGCGCGGGACACCTCATGCCCATTGATATACCTAGATACGGTGGCGGAACCGTCGCCCGCCCATCTTCGTCACCGCTGCTGCTGCTGCCCAAGCCACGAAGGAAAAACAGCCTGTCTTTACCCCTACCTACCTACCCTACTCGCATATCTCACACGCGGGCGTGAGGCCAACCACATGGTACGAACGACAACAGCATGATAGACCCCAGTTTTTGTTCTTCTTATATAGCTCTCACGACCTCACAAGCCCTACAGAACCCCTATTTTTCCGCGCCTCAGGGTCCATCGTACATACATACATACGTACATATCATCTCGCTCGCTCGCCGCGCAATGGTGTCATCGACCCGTACCTAGGTAGGCAGGGTTTTTACCCTTCCCAACAAGGGAAGAAAAAGAAGAAAAAAAATTAGGGGCGAACTAGGGGCAAAAAAGAAAAAACATACCTAGTAGTTACTTACCAAGTAAAAAAGGAAAAAAAAAGAAGGCGAGCTAAAGGAAGGCAGAGACAAGACAAGACGAGGCGAAAAAGAAAAGGAAAAGCAGGATAGGACTGACTAGCCTGGTTAGCTGGTATGTGTTTACCACGGTCCCGCTTTGACGTCGACGAGAGAACCGGTCAGAGACGTGGGCACGAATAGGAGAGAGAAGGGAGATGTGTGCGCGTGTTCTTTGATGGGGGGGGGGGTTGCTTTTTCTGGGGTAACGGGGGCGGATGAGGTTAGGTTTAGCACGAAGGAATGGGAAAAGGGGGACGGAAGAAGGGAAGGGCGAAAGAGGACACGTTGGGGTGTGATAGGAGAATTTAAAACAATAAATAAAATGTCGAATGGGAATATACTAGGTTAGGTAGGTAGATTGGACGACACGATAGGCTAGACTGAGAAATATTGCCGCCTGGGCTATTGGTGAGAAGTAGGGGCGAAGGGGGGGCGGTTGGCAGATACGATACGATACGATACGATACCTATCCATCGATTCGGTAAAGCACGGAGAACAATGATGTATGTGTGTATGTATGTGGGAAAGAACAAGACGAGACTATTGCTACCACCAACTACCTACCTGTCCAGTATGTAATTCACAAACCAGAAACCATCGTTGGTCGATGGCGCGAACTACTAGTCTCGTCCAGTCCAGTGCTCCGCGGCCACGTCGAACAAAGGGAAAGAGGAATGGATGAATACGTGGGCGGCTCTCCATACATCAACGCGGCAGCCATAGTAACGACCAACAAGCCAAAAAACCCACTACCTAGGCTGGTTGGTTGGTTGGGTAAACTAGAAATGGTCGGTATCCGAAGAAGATGAACGACATGGTATTCTCTGGTTTCTGATTTCCTTCGACGTCTTTCCAAACCCTCTCTCTCTCTCTCTATAAACATTTGATACTCCCCCCCTTTTCCGGGTTAGGTAATATCCCATTTGCCCCGTGTGTGCCAATGGCCGGAACCATGACATAACAGTGTAGGTAAGTAGGCCTTTTCTTTCCTTTTCTTTTTATCTCGCATTACCCGGTCCTTCTCCTGGGTCTTCTTCCCAGGCTGGGGGTCTAGACCAAACATGCGAGCCTGACCTATCCTCTTAGCCGTCCATCCGCCCCAAGGCGCGTCATCTTCGCTTGCATCCCGATCCGAGGATGATAGATAGATGGTACCGTGACATTGGTTTGCATCAGCATCATCATCATTCACTCACTCACACGACACCACTCCGGAAGACCCGGCACCACCACCACACAGCGCGTCTCGGACCTTAAGCGAGAGGCGTAAGGGGGGCATGGCCTCCCCCTGTTCTCTCCATCGCCTCACACACCACACCAAGGCCTCTCAGCTTACCTCGTCCTCGCAGACAGGCAAGTCCAGATCGACCACGATGGCTTTATTCAGCGTCGTGGCCGGGCGCCTCCTCTTGACGGCGCAGTTGACAACGCACGTCTCCCTCCGCCCCCCGCGGCCGTCGTTGTCCAGCGGCGGCGGCGGCGGCCACCCCCCTCGCCCGGTCAGGTCCACGAGGCTGATCTTCGCGTCGTTGCCCTCGCCCGCGCCGGGGTCGCGCCACTCGCGGGCGTGAGCATCGACGTCAGCGTCGGGAGGAGGAGCTCCTGCCTCTGCGTCCCAGCGCACGCGCTCCACGCCCCGCGCCTCGTGGACGTGTCCGCAGAGCGCGAGACGCGGGCGTACCCGGCACACTGCAAACGTCGAGAGTCAGCCAGTCAGCGATTGCTACTTTTTTTTTTTTTTTTGCGGCTCTGGATATTGTGTTCTTGGGAGTAAGATATCTTGCATAACACTTGGCTAGGATAGGCACCTCGTTTCCACTCTTGAGACAGGCTAAAAAGAAAAGAAAAAAAAAGGGGGGGGGAGGAAGTATGTAAACGACTCCTAATAGGTAGGTAGGTAGTACTCTACTCACTGGCACGCCGCAGGCTCTCGCAGCCGGCCATGCTCCCACGCAGGGTCGCGTCGAGGTGGGTGCGCGCCGGGCCGTGGGTCACGAGGATGTCGGTGTTGAGGGGGATCTGGGCCCACAGCGCATCGGCGGCCGCATTGTCGCCATCGGGCGCGGTGCTGTACTGGAAGGCGGACCAGGCGGGGGCGCGGCTGTGCTCGGGGGTGTGGGGGGACCCGAAGACGGAGAAGCGGGTCCGGGGCCCGGAGGGGGAGGTGAGCCTTATGGTGCGGCTCTCGTGGCGCAGGTAGGTTAGGCACGGCGACTGCGCGAGCATGTTCTGGCAGGCCACGGGGTCCTGGGGGTCGCGGTTGTGGAAGTGGGCGCCCCATTGCGCGAAGAAGGCCGAGTCGAGCGTGAGGTCGTGGTTCCCCGCCACGACGATCTTGCACTCAAAGTCGGCCTTCTCGAGCCAGGCTACCTGCTTCGAGAGCTCGCTGAAGCTGCCGTTGTTGGTCATGTCGCCGCAGTGGATGAGCACGTCGCCCTTGGGGAGCTTCACGGTGCGGTTGTGCGTGTCCGATACGCAGACGAAGCGCGTTCTTCGCGTAGGAGGGCGCGGACTTGATTCATCCATTGTGGACATCCCCCTCATGTGATTGTAAATTGACAGTCATAAAACCAAGCCCTGGAGTATAGACCTATCACCGTCAGATTGGAGGTAGGATATAGGTGTTTGATCTTCTCCCTTAGGTATAATATCAGTAACTAGCAAGGCTAAGGAGCTGTATGGTATATGCGGTACACATATGGCTCACTTACTTAACCTAGGTATATCTACCTACCTCTCTCATCACCCAGAGCCTCACTTTTCGCAAAATGTATAAAAATCTTGAAGCAGCTTGTTTGAGTCAAGCGGTACTTGGAAGACTTGTTACTGTACCCAGGTTGCGACGGTAATTAGGTAAGTACCCTTGGCATTTTTAAGGCGTAGGTACTGACCAAAAGTTATAAGATTCTTTACTGCGGTGACAGATTAGTAGGTGAAGGGCATTGGAGTTTTAAAGAACTAACTTGAGGTATAACATTGAAATGAACAACATTGAACTGTGGTTGGAAAGCTACAACAAACTTACTTACTTCAATGTTAGTACTTGACATTACATCAGATCAATTTTGATGTGCATTGTTCTAAGTTTAATATCAACTACTATTGGGTTAAGCATTCTTAACGTGATGTCTAAAGTATGTTTGTGCAAGGCATCACCGGTATGCAGTATGTCTGGTATGTATAAAAACAGAACTTTGGCTTTCTCACATGCATAAAAGCATCTGCAATTATCAGATTGCTTATGTAGGCAATAAGTGGACCCAATGGGTCAAGTAGGTAGGTCAAATAGGAGGGGCAGACATTCTGCCACCATACGCCGCCAAAAAGTCTCAAGCAATGAAGTGTATAACCATTGAAGCTTCCGACTATAACTGAAGCTATACCTTATACCTATAATACTTAACTTACTTCTTCCCCAACCCAACAACCCACGTCGTTACACCCCCCTTGCGAAAATCTACCAAACTACTACTATAGAGGTTTCTTCTTCTTCTTCTTCCTCTGTCTTGCCGCCTACTATATACTCCCGCGAGAACAACAAAAAACCAAGAGAAACAAAGGAACCAATGCCTTCGGTCAAGAACCCCAACGGCCCCTCTGCCAACAAGCTCGTTGCCCGCGCAGCCAAGGCACGCCAGCGGTCGCGCAAGCAGGCCATCGCAGCACTATCCACCAAGACCCGAGTTCAGAAGGCCGACACCACGCGGGGCGCCCGCGAAGGCCTCCTGCCCACGAGTGGGCCCAACAGGGCACTCAGTGCGAAGCGCCGTCGTAAGATGGCGCGCAAGCGTGAGTAACCTACCTATCTAATTCCGGGAGGAGCTGTTTATTCCCCTCTTCCCGGCTGTCCAAGCAGCATATGGGGTCCCCCCCCACCTGAGAAACAGCGTCAAGAATAAACAAGGTACCCGATATGTGGCCAAATTACTGATTCCCATTGTTCACTTGCAGTGGGGTATGCGCAGCAGCGGATAGCGCAGGCTGAGGGCGAGGTCGTCATGAGAGGTATGTACATGCGAGGCGAGGGCAGTGAAGGATGAATTTGCATGGCTGACTCTCTCGGTGATTGGTCTACAGATCAAGCAGATGTAGCGGCAGCGCAGAAGCCAGCACAGAACGATACCGCCGCCACGGAGACGACGGTGAAGAACACAGCAACGGAGACTACGGCGAGGAATCAGGAGCTGCAGATGATGGACGCAGCCAGCTGAGAACGTCATTCGACACCTTCCTATTCAGCACTATGACTGGACACATGCGCAAGCAGAGCATTGGCCTTCCCGCTAAGTGGCCGGAGAAAAGGCGTCCTTAGATGGATCAAGGGATATATGAACCGAAGATCCATACATACATTTGCTATTGCTACATCACTCTTTATCCCGCGGAAGCGAGGAATATATCTCTATCGACCCTCTAAGTGGAGGGGGGCGGGGGGCATAGTCTTTCCACCTGTTTCCTCTTTCACAAGAGAAATATCAGCCTAGGTCTAGTTGTTATTTCGAAGCCGAGTCGGTATATACCTATATACCTCCGGGTTGATATACAATATACTGACTCTAAGAGATGAAATAAATCAACACAAGTTCTAGGCATACTGGACCAAGAACTCCTCCGATTATAGGGGGTTACTTAGTTAGCTCTTATCTAGTCCAGGGCAATACTTAACTCAGTATCATTCAGCCAAAGTATTGAGTTTACCTATCCAAAGTGAAACCGTAGTACCTACTCGTAAATGTCCTTAGACATATTTTATTTCGATTTAGTTCAAGTGTCCCAAAATACCTACCTATTCCCTGGCCCTCGGCGCAAAAAAAAAAAAAAAAAAAAAGCAACCATAGACTAGACGTCGTTGGGGAGGGGAGAGGAGAGGGGGGTATCATTTTTGATAAAATCTAGGTAATCATAAGATAAAACACATATACATCCCCATACTACCCTTTGCCTGTTCCCGTCCGTAACCACCAACATAACCTAGGCAGGTAACTTTCATCATGAACAAGCAACTCTCCCCTCCTCTTTTCCCCATGCCCCTTAATCTACTCGTTAAGTAATTGATCCATTTACTACTACCACCACCCATAGTAGTAGTAAGTAAGTAGTAGGTAGCTACCCGGCTAACCAGTTACTACGGCCCAGCACCACCGAATGCATACACTAAGAACTCCCGCTATTCTATCCTACCATACCATATATGTGTGTGTGTGTCATAGAAAGCCATACCTAGAATATGGAGGGGTGAAAGGATATACCTACCCACATATATACTGTCATTTCTTCACTTCTCCAGCCTTTTTACCCGCCATTCTGTCGTATATGAGGACGGGAAAAAAACAGCGTTTCCATGCAGGGGGCTAACTGATGGGTGGATTATCAGAAAAAGCTCATCGTGTCGTCATGTCAAGCGGCCACGATTAGTGGTTAGCTCGAAAACCCCTTTATAGCGTCAGTTTTCTTTTCTTTTCTTTTTGCGCTGACCATTCCCTTCTACGTCAACCAAAAGTTTCTCTCCTCAAAAGATCCAGCTGAGAAACCAGGTAGACCAGGGCCGGCTGATGGTGTTGGGGGCTTTCATTTTGTGCAAGCAATAACTGCCGTGATTGCGGTTTGTGCGGCCGTCGCACTCGCACCGGCAGCCCACACCGCCTTGGATCTCGGGGGCCCACGACTCCTTGACGGCGTTGAGCGTCGCCGACTCGGGGAGCTGGCCTCCCGGTGCGTTGGCCGGGCATTGGTAGTACCAATCGTGTCGGTAGCCAAAGTCGGCAAAGTGGTGCACCTGTTCCGGCTTTGCGAGCATGTTCACCGCCAACGAGTGGACGGCAGCATCACCCCACTGGCACACGTTAGCATGTTTACCGCAAGACGTCTCAATTGAGATGCTGGACATAGATATACCCTTTCGTAGTAAAAGCCGCCGTCTTTCTCTAGTTTCTGGTAAAGATCCTGATACTGCCGACCACGGAAGAAGTCGAGATCGGCAATCTCGAAGTTGCTCCAGTAATGGCAGAGGTTCCAGCCATCCCCGTGGCGATCGCGGTGGGAGAACCAACTCATTGAGCTGCGGAACGGCCAGGGTATCCAGGAGGCGTCTATGGATGCCTTCCAGAGGCTGGTGCTGGGTATGTTCTGGTCCTCTTTCCAGTCGGCCACCTTCCTGAACAGACTAGGACAGGTCCGCTTCTCTTCCCACAGGGAAATGGTAAAGCCGTACACCTTGTTATGGCGGGCCATCTCGACGAAGGGGTCGTACGTTATGGAACAGGAAAACTCGACGTCGGGCTCCAGACGCCAGTACCACTTGTACTTCTTGAGTGCCTCGACCTGGTAGAAGTAGCTGGATTGAGATCCATCTTAGCTAAGTGGCCTGGCAATAGATACAACCAAGGGACAAAAGGCGGGTGAGCATGTGTGTGTGGCTAGCAGCTAGCAACCTACCCCGAGAAGAAGCGGCACATGTGGTGATAGGTCTCCTTGCCCGCGTACAATATGCCCTGCTCGCCCTGTTTCTTGATGCTCGCCCGTGCGTCGTCCTGGTCCATCCAAGCGGGAAAGGTCCATTCCGGCTTAGGGATGAGCTCGAAGCTGGTCGGGGCGCTCGTGGAGGCATTCAGGGTCTCGACGAATTCGTCGGTCCAGGGCTCGTCGCTGAGAAAGACAATAGGGTACTTGAACCACTGGTTAAAGCGGCGTTCGAGGCTCTCGACGCTGCGACGGGCCTTATGGACCTCATCATTGCGGGCCAGCATGACAATGGCGGCATTCTCACGCGGGCCGTCGGTGACAGGGTCCTGGCACGAGTTGTAGAAGGGGGTGTCGAGCTCGCGGACGGGAAGGGGGACGCGGTACTTGGAGGCATGAGCGACAACCTCGATGAGACATGCGGCGAGGACGATCCAGAGTACAGGCGACTTGTGCAGGCCGCGGCGGCGCAGGCGTTGCAGTCGGTGATGCAGCGCCATTGTGCTTGTTGTGTCGTACTAGACGCGTGTCAACAAATTCATGGTTTCGTCTGACATCTGGAAATGTTCCAACGGTGGCGGATAGTGATGTGGTGTAGTAGTGTACAACTACTACCTATTACCTGGGTGTCGGTGTTGAAGAGGTTGTGGTGAAGATCAACGAAGCTTGACCTGGTTTTACCTAAGGTTACCAGTTGTACATAGAAGAACAGGGACCCCCTGCACAAATAAGCTACCTAACCTTAGGTAGGTTAAGGTTTAACCACTCAGCCACTTTATGTCGAAAAGGGGAAGCATCGTTTCAACCCGACACCCACCCTGCTGCATGGCTGTGGGGTAGAGCGCCCCCCCTTGTTACATCATCTGCTGGCGGATTGGTAGGTTGGGAGGCAGCAGGATAACTGGAAGAGTGGGTCATGAGATTTCGTCCAATATTCTTTTTCTTTAGATGCATTATATGCATGGCGTCCCACTCTAATATGCTGTAAAGGGGTATCCAGCGTACAGCTCATGCAGAAACCAGGATGACCGGCATACGTTTGAATGGCATATTTACCACTAAACGGAAATAGATCTCAGCTCAGCCTTTCCCATCTCCTCTACCTGGGATACCTAGGAGTAGGTACCTTAAGTACTTACTTCTTCCATACTTTCTGTATTTCTACCTACCACAACAACACCAACAACAGCAGTAGCAGCAGCAGCAACAACAACAACATGTCCTTGGTAAATATCACGTACCTAAGATAACAGGACAACCCGCGCTCCATAAATTTGGGGTCATTCATTCATCCATTCATTCTGCAACCAACGAAGCGAATCGCATCGCCTGCTGAAAGCATGCCCTACGAAAAGATGGCCATGACCTCTTTGCGCCGTCGACGCTTCTACTACGTCCCACTCGTCTTTGCCGCTATCCTCTTGGGTCCCTACATAGTGCCCTGGGTAATCGCGCTGGGCGACCGCGTCCGCCAGACCCATCCTTTCTCCTACCAGTGGCAGGTCCAACAAGATTTCGTTGCTACCAAGGACGAGCTCGACTGCTTATATGGCCGAACCCCCAACGATGCCAGCACCGATATCGAACCTATTCCCAACCACGTCCACTTTATTTTTGGCCTGAGCAACCCCTTCCAAAAGCCCGGGGCCGGCACCTTCGACTTCCTCTGTTATCTCGCCCTGAGGAGCGCCGTCGTGGGCATGAAGGCCGACAAGATCTTCCTTCATTATACCTACCTTGCCGACCCGCCCTCCCCCGAGCCAAACGCGAACCCTCTGTCCAACCCGTGGATCTACCGCCTCAAAGATGACATAACACTTGTTTACCACTCCCCCGAGGAGATGGCCGCCCTGAAAAGCTCGCCCGGCGCTGTGTGGCAGGCCGCCCACGTGTCCGATATCCTCCGTCTCAAGCTCCTCCAGGAGCAGGGCGGTATCTATCTCGATATCGACGCGTTCGGCCTGCGGCCCTTCACCGACCTTCTCAAGTCGCCGCGCGATATGATCATGGGACACGAGGGCGGCAACCGGGCCGGGCTTTGCAACGCCATCATGGTAGCGCGGAAGAACAGCAGCTTCATCGACCGATGGATGGCCGAGTACGCGGGCACCGACCTTAGCAAGGAGTGGAACTACCACAGCGTGCAGCTGCCCAAGGAGCTCCAGCTCCAGCACGGTGACGACGTGTGCGCACTGCCGCCCTCGACTTTCTTCTGGCCCACCTGGACCTGGCATCACATCGAGTGGATGCACGAGTCTCTGAGTGCCACCGAGGCCCGCCATTGGGCCGCCGAGATCGACCGCAATGGCGGCAGCCTGTATGACGACCAGCTCGCGTACCACGCCTGGAGCCAGATGGCCTGGGGACGGTACCTGAAGAAGCTGACTCCCGAAGTCGTGCGCACCCATGACACGAGGTTCAACCTCATGGTGCGGAACTTCCTACAGGACGACCTTGGAGTTAGGAGTGCGCTCGATGGCGGCGGCGCTTGTGACGGCGCTTCAACATCCTGCCGCTACCTTTAAGTAGATCCAAGCTTTTTGATCTTGGTTATTTTTCCGATCATACACTTTTTTGAGGGCAATAATTGGCGTTTTGGGGGGGGGGAAAGGGGGTCCTTCGGCGTTTTGCATAAAGGCTTGGATTTGCTTTGGCATACAGTGGCGTCGAGCGTGCATCAGCATCGTGCACACCTGCGTAAAAGAGAACACCGAATGAAGATATATACATACATATATATATTTGGGGGGCGGGGGGAAGCATGGTATATTTTGGATATGACGAAGCTTATACCTAGATCATAGTTGATCCACTGAGATATAGAGAATTGGAATATTGCTCTGCATAGGTACTTAAGGTCAATGCGCAAACATGAACGAATTAGTTACAGTAAGCAATGGACGACATTATCTTGAGACATGCAGTCAATCTTGTGATAGTGAGATAGTAAAGTAACTGATTAAAGAAATGCATACCTAATCTTTGAGATCACTTTTTACCCCTTTCGTAAACCGACTTGCCAATGGTTCGGGATGTAGGTAATCAATTTATTTTAGCAGATTCGGAAGTTATCAGAAGCTCCTTACTTAACCTACCTGGGCATTTGGGTCCTAATATATAACTTGTTTTCTTTCCATTTTCTTTTATTTTCCCTTCCTCCCTTGCCACGTCTCAATTGCCCCCAACCATCTACCTATTCAATCCAGTCTACCTAGTTTCTATCTATGCCATGTTATCCGAGAACTGGAACTGTCCCCGGTACTTAACGCAGCACATCCAGGCCCCCACCTCCTCCTCTCTGCGTCCCGATCTCTATTTACGTATGCTGGGCTGGACGATGCGGAAGGGGGCGTGTGGGGTCAGGGTCGGGGAAAGGGAAGGGGGAGGGGGAGGGGGAGGGAAAGAGGAAGGGAGTTAGATGCCCGGGCGCGGCTTGCGGCGCGCGCGTACGGGGGTACGACGAGCTGCTGCGGTCCGGGAGGGTGGGAGTGGGAAGAAATGTGGTGAGGAATGAGAAAGGTTGGAAAGTTGAGAAAAAAAATATGTATATAAAAACGGCATTGTAGAGGGGGGCGATTGGGTGGGTGGGGTGAAGGAAAGAGAAGCTCGCTGGGAGAGAAATTGTGCATATCAAAAGGGGTAACAATATCGCCATGTAGGCAGATCACATAATACATACATGTCTGAACTCGGCAGACTCTAATAGTTTTTCATAAGGATGTCAATCACAGTTGCGAACAAAACGTATCTTCAGGAATTTGGTTGCAACCCCTGGTGTTTGGCAAGTTTGTATATATGAAAATAAGTTAACGTATGCTAATGTATGAAGTGAATAATACGACTCAGAGCCCCTATTTCTTGGGGCACGATGTCGTATCGATATATGCCATCTCTTTCTTGTAGCCATCGAGTTGAATAGAACAAGCGGGCAGCTTGTATCCTCTGGCCTTCAAATTACCAGAAGAAGAAGAGTCGCTGAGTAACCCGCTGTCTATTGGTGACAATTAGTTGTGACCAAGGAGCGGGTTGTCTCATCTTCCCGAGTTGGCCCTGGCAAGATTCAAGTCACTCATTCTCGTATGAAAATGAATCAAGACACCACATGATATATATATATATATTTTCACATGAGGCTTTCTTTGGATGTACAGGCCGACGTCGCATCTAGTGCTCACGTTTACCCCGTCACCAGTCCATTCAAGATATAAAAAGTGGTGCTAGCTGAAAAGCCAATTGAACCATTTATCGAAGGCATTTCTATGATAGTTAGAAAACCATGTTTCCTTCACAACCATGCGGATAACAACTCACCTTGGGGGGACCGGGACGAAATTTTTCGTATACTCCTCGACCTCTTCGAGATCCTGATGCAGGTCCACCAAGTCTGGCCGGATAATTTGGGTCTTGTGGATGAGTTTCCACCCGACATATAGAATTGGACATACGCCAATCATGGTATACCTACCGATTGATTCGTATTAGTTAGTATTGACTTATGCCGCGTTGATATGTTAGACCAAGCTTCCAACTTACGAGAATAAGAAATCAGGGACATTCCAATTGCCGGGCAAAAAGACGGTATAGCCACCTATAAACGTCATGACAAATGTTGCCGTGAGGCTGTAGTAAGCTGTGTACGGTTGCAAGATGCCCTTATATGGCAGAGAATCGCGGCTGATACCTTGGGCTCGCAAGGCGCGATAGAAGAATATGTATGTGACGGATATGGCGCTGAAATTGATGAGTTGAGATGCAGTCACCAGACTAACAAACCAATCTAGCACGACAGCGGCGTTCTGGCTCAC
This sequence comes from Biscogniauxia sp. FL1348, assembly GCA_022544895.1. NCBI lineage: Eukaryota > Fungi > Ascomycota > Sordariomycetes > Xylariales > Xylariaceae > Biscogniauxia > Biscogniauxia sp. FL1348. Next base: position 85,336 of record JAJNNV010000054.1, on the reverse strand, counting down.
CTGAAGGAACGCCAACAACGCGATAAGCAACACAAGGGCTACACAGTAGATAGGTACACCGTTTTTCGCACACTTCGTCAATAATTTGGGTGCCTTGCCATCTAGGGCTAGTCCGTAAAGCGAACGGGACGCGCAGTAAACATAGCTGTTCCCAGCAGAGAATGCAGCTGTTAGGACTAAGGCGTTGACGATGTGTGGTAGGATGGGTATCCCTAAACGATTCATGGCTACAACGTAGGGCGAGGCGGCGGCACCCGGGGCGCCACTAGTGAAAGCAGCATTCATTGTTGGATCGTTATAGGGCACAATGATGCCGACGCAAAGAGATCCAAGCATAAAGAATGCCGTGAGACGGTAGAAGACGGCATTGAACGCTCTGGGTAGGACCACACGGGGATTCACAGCTTCACCTGCGGCCATGGAAACGTAATCGGGACCAGCAATAGTGAAAGAAGCCTGAATCAAACATTGCATAAAACCCTGGAAGCGACCCAGGGCACCGGTTGTGTAGTACTCGGCAAAAGCACCAGGTGAGTACCAGTACCGAAACCCGAATGCGTCGTGTTGAGGATTGCCGCCTACCATGACTATGAACGTGAACACGATAAGCCCTACGATGAGCAATACCTTGCCGAGCGCAGCCCAGAATTCGGTTTCACCATAGAAACCGACTGCCAGCACGTTGATGAGACCATATAGAACGAGTACGATGGTAATAATCGCCCACGTAGGCACAACCTCGCTCCAGAAATGGATGATGAAATTACACGCGGTAATTTCAAAGGGCACCAGTGCGGCTTCGAACACGAAGAAATTCCACCCAGCCGCAAAACCAAAGGCCTCATCAACGTAACGACCAGCAAATCGGATAAAGGGCGACGATATGGGCAAGTAAGTGACCATTTCTGCCATGGACATGGTGATGCCAAGGATTACGGTACACCAGATCGAAAAGGCAATGAAGAGGCTCGCGGGGCCCCCTTGAAGCAAGGCTCGCCCGATCTGTACAAAAAGCGCTGTGCCGATTGTACCTCCTATTCCAATCAATTGGATATGACGCGGTTTGAGGTTCCGGTGAGTCCCATCGGACTTATGAACACGAAAGTCGGCAACATCAATCGAGGCCTTCTCACCATCCCCATTGTTGTCGCTCCCGTATGTCGCGCGGGAATGGGCGGAGATTTCAATACCAGTCGATGTCATCTTCTAGTTCGCTGCCCAAGTATTCGAATGGGTGCCGTGTGGTGACTTTCCAGCAGTTGTACTCAGGTACGGCGAACTCCCCTTAGAGTTAAAGAGGGTATCTGTTGTTATTGTGTATCCATGAGGGTTTGTTGCGGTGTGCAGTCAGCCCGGCTCCAGGACTAGGAAAGGTAAGTTGGCTTGGGAGATATAGTCTCGAAGTAATGCATGTGTCTTCCCAGGTGTTGGTAATTGAAGCACGCAAGAGCCAGCAGCAGAATAATTCGAGAGTATTTATTGCGGCCTTTATTAGTATACCGTAAGTGGATATTATAGACATGCACCGCATCAGATTCCCTGCAGGGTTTAGCTTGGTGATTCCCAGTGCCTTGGCCACGGATGAGGGAGGGGTTCACTATCGTACTTGGTGCGATAGTGGTCTGGTGGTCATTCATTTATTCATTCATTCACTTGGTGGAATGGATCGGCGCCACCGATGATAGCGTTCGTTGTAGTCTAAAGTCTGTTCTTCTCCAGAGTCTGTTTCGGATGGCCGGTGTAGAAGCTGACCACCTGTAAATTCATAACAAAGCTTTGTACAAGGTATTTTCTTCCTAGCTAACCAATCAGTTCATGAAGATCTCATTGTAAAACAGGCTGTCAGCTCGCCACTAAGGCTTGGTGTTCATGATAAGAACGATCTTCATAGCTTTCTCGATCTGTTATCATCCTACCCGCCGACGTTGCAACTAAAGGCGTAGCCAAGAGAGGCGGTTGAACTTGGGGCACAGGATCATGGAATATCAGAACCTGTTCGGGAAATCCCAGAAAGCCTGCAGCTTCTCAGCTCAAGTTTAGGTGCTGAGTGCTTGTATATGCGAGTCCAATCACAGGCAAACTTTTGTCTTAAAGGTTAGGTACCTAAAGCATAAAGGGACCGAGTCATTTCGATAAGTTTCTGTGAGCTTAGACGGTGCAATACAGCTAACCGCCGCTCGGAAGAGGCCGGTAAGGCTGCGAATGGAGAGACTGATACGTACGCCAAGTTCGGTAGCAAGCCACGCGCGTAAAAACATTTGACCGTTTGCGTATGTATGATTCTGCAGGGGTTTCCGCTATCGTAGCAACACTTATGGCTAGAAGCGGGCGCTTAACCATTCCTAGCCGGACGACCGATCCGCCTAATACGTAGTCGCGTGGAATGTAGGATCACTGGGTCCGGAGGGAACATGGCTCTGGACTGCCCTCGGTCCGAGGATCACGAGCTTGCGCGCCCTCGTCCCCAATCAGAATTCGGGGCTTGCCTTGAGCACATATAAAATCTTTGTAGCTCCCGTTCTTGTGCAGTTCCACATGTGATGCTTCCACGTCCTCGCTCTTTCTTTGCCGTGTAGCCTTTCATAGGAAAATAATGGACGATTAAACATCCCTATCATTCGGTCTTGACTCATGTCTCCATAAACCCGGCGGACTGGAAGGCTGCCGGTGGTCTTTATCAAGACCATGCCGAATCAAATACCGGGTCGAGTCTACCTTCAAGAGCCTCGCTGACAACCTCGCGTACGGTCTTTGCGAAGGCGGTGGATTGGAAAAGGATTCCCAATTCTTGACTTGTGAACCAGCTAGCGCGATCCATATTTCCGGAGCCGAGTACTGTGAACTGACCATCTACGATAGTAAGCTTTAGATGAGAATGAATAGGTTCTTCTGTGACCCCCTTAGATCGTTGCGTGGGATGGGGATGGAAATAATAAATCTTGAGTGTCCCAAGTTGTGGTGGTTGAGCTTCTAAATCAATGGCCGTGTCTAAATCGCCCCTAGACGGGAGACGCTGCCTCTGTGCTTGAACGTCTTGGCGCTTCCTATACTGCCTTATAAAGGATCTAAGGCACAAGGAAGTAGTTGTCCCAGCGGTGACGATCTGTTCTAGAAGCATCATTCCTTTGCTGGTCACTATGTCAACATCAACCCCTCGATCGAGCGCTTCCAGGACTGCGTCTATTACGGCTGCCGATGTCAAATTCGGAGTCTGCATGTAGATAGAGCTTTCAGCCATTTCTAAGAGTCGTATGATGGCACAATTTAACGGGGTTCGCGGCGGAGATGGAGACGCATACCAAGGTAGAGGTCGAAACATGGGGTTCCGATGATGGGACGACGGTAATAATACCGTTGGAACGACAAGCTCATCACCTATAGGGGCGAAATGACTAGCCGGACTCTTGATCGAGGTTAGGCCGAGACTGCTGGGGCTACGCGGCCTATAATGGACAGATGTGAATTGGATGCTAGCACGTTGGACCGAATCTGCTGCTTCACTTGAATGGGCCTCCCAGACACTGCGGTAAAAGATGAGCAACTCAGATACCGCGTCACCAGTGATCTCGACGCATCCTTCTAGCCAGGATTCCCAACTTATATTGCAGCTGGGAAGCCATGCCCTTTGCCGGTCAACGATTAGGAATTTGGGATGCATCACACTAAATGGCAGAAAAAATAGACTCTTAACTTGGAGGTCGATAAGGCCAGCCTCCAAGGTGCTCTGGCTGGGCAGCCCCAGCTGGACAGGCCATGCTGAGGGTGGGTAGACGAAGCCGTGCTCGGAAGAGGTGTGAAACAACTTCTGCAAGAGGGATCTAGATGAAAAACAGATACGAATTCTCAGGGGTGTCACGGCATCCTCATCTGGGCCGGCTGCTTGCTGCTCTCGGATGCGTTCACGACGCAGCGAGGCGAGCTCCTCTAACGTCTCTCTTAGGGCTGTCAGAGTGGATGATGGCGCCCAGAAGCAGGTCACAAGGATGACTTCATTCCTAGCGTGCAATATTGCTGGGAGCAGCGACTGAGTGTATATCGACGCACCCGTGCCGGTCTGAAAGGACCGAGGACAAGAGGTGGTGATCAGAGACCGGGGGTCAGAGAGAGGATAGTCGGGAAATTCGGGATTTCCATCGCGCTGTCGAGACTTGACGGCGCCTATCCAAGGCTCACTAAAACGGGCCAGGGAAGCCATGAGAGATGAAGACCACGAATAGCGGACAGGAGTGAAACTTGTCAGAAGGTTATATGTCCTAGCCTAGGGAACATGAGGTTCTCGGGGGGCAATAGCTGGAGGTTTGTTGCCAACACGTTGTTCGGTACGCGTGGATCTGATATGGCGGAGAGAAGAGGAGTACTAGTATGTAGAATGAAAAAGAAGAGGAGAATGAGGAGAAGGAGGAGAAGGAAGAGGAGGTGAGAAGTAGATTGCGACCTACTCATCAGATGAAAACGCGTAGGGCAGTCGCTCTCCTCACTGCCGTATTAACTGTGATGCATAGGCAGACAAGGAAAGAGTACCTACCTAACCTAGTAGTGTCTGTACCTGGATGTTAGCCCCAATCTTTCGCCAATCAACGCTCAACGTTGATATATACCTGTTGCCTTTGGTAGGAGAATACACAAGTGGTCCAAGCGCCAACTCACCAAATTCTGAAGTGTACGACTACTAAGTACCTACTAGTCTGATCTGTATCAATATTGTACAGATTACCTAATTTACGTCTGGTAGGTACATAATACTAGCCTAGGTTATAGGTATTTAGGTACTGGTCTGGTGTAGTTGGTCCACTATAATTAGCTTGCAAGTACTGGTAGTATGGCAGTTCTGCATCATTCTTACAACAACCACAATATACCCTACCTTTCGCTATCATTGCTTTTCTTATTGCTACCGAATTAGTACCCTCTGATAGTTAATCTTGAGATTCTTGACCAAACATATTTTATCACAGGAACCACCTCCAAATCTCATCATCGCAACACTTCCTATATATTATATTGGGCATCAGCTTATCAGGGAAGCCATCACATACAACTCGAAAATGGATTTCAATGCGAGAAGATGTATTCCACTTAGAGACATGCTACGTCCCCCCTTTGACTAAACTACATACTTTACCTAAACCTTGGGTTAGGTATATCTGATATATCCAACCCCTCGACTTGACCCCCTTACAGTTCTGGCTCGACCACAGGGCTAAGTGACACGGGGTAGTAGAACAGCTCCCCCGGGTCATACTTCCCCTTTAGCCTCTGCAATTTGAGGAGATTCTCGCCCCAGTACATCTTCTGGGCTATTGTCCGATTCAGGCTCGTGTCGGGATAGTTGAAATACACCCCCCACTCGGCAGCCGGAAGTGTGGTCGTGGTCTTCGCTACCCAGTCATCGAAGAACTTGATCCCCTCTGGAGGCACGTCGCCCGTGGTCGCGCGTTGGTAGAGTTGGAGGATGTACAGCTTGTCCCGGTGTGCATACGACGACTTCGCTGGGTCGGCCTTCCACACAGCCGAGTTTGTGCCCCCTTGTAAGTCTAGCTGGAAGTACCAGAACATGGTCTGGTTCTTGGCCACGTCGAACCAGTAATCCACAAAGTTTCTTCCAACATCGCCAGCTAGGCTCTTGAGCTCCATGCTTTTGCTGTAGAAGTTCTCTTGCTATAGCTAGGTTAACCCACGTCTCCAACCCTGCGGCATGGCATGGCTAACTTACCTGCTTATAGGGGTGAGTTTGGTCCAGCTTTGTAGTAGCAAAGTGCTCGAGGCCTCCGATCCAATCCGTCTCCTGGGCCTGTGCCAGCGTGCCCCCAGTCTGGTTGAGCAGCGGCTCGAGAGCAGTTGTGAGATCTGACTTGCTGCCTTGGTAGACACCTTCCAGTTGGGTATAACGCGACGTGGCGAAAACCCGCATGTTCAACTCGGCAGGCATAACATTCATGGTATAGTCCTCCAGTGCTTCCAAGGCGGCCACCGCGTTCTCTTTCTTCAGCGGCAACATCGCAATGAACCAGGTCACGTTCGCGGGTACTTCAAATGTATTGAGTTCATACGACGTGACCACGCCAAAATTGGAACCTGCACCAAGCATACCCCAAAAGAGGTCGGAATTCTCGTCTGCTGAGCAGTGGACGAGCGACCCATTCGCCAAAGCAACGTTCATTCCGTCTACCCAATCCAATGCTAGGCCTCGGGTGTGCGAACTGAGGCCGTAGCCACCGTGAAGAATATGACCCGATATGCCAACACTAATCTATTAGTTTCCTCTTAGCAAGGAGGTATATCATTCGCGGCACTCACCCCGGACATGTCCCATGCGATATGGCACGGTTCCCCTGAGCAAAGAGTTCCGTGGCCAGGTGGCCTAGCCTCGTGCCAGGCTCCACCGTTGCCTTGTTCGTCTCGATGTCTAGCTTGACCGTATGCATACGATCTAGCTCGATTACGAGATGGCCATCCTCTCCACCGAGGCCGAGTGATGCATAACTATGCCCACCACACTTTGGAGTCACCTTGTATCCCAGCTTGGCACCACACGATATGGCACTCTGTATCTGCTCTACAGAGGTCGGTACGGCGATTGCTATGGGTGTATATGTAAGCCTCTCATTAAAAGGGGCGGCGTCCAGCTCCCAGTCGTCTGAGCCGACGGCATCAACAGCAGTTGAGGCGGCTGAGAGACATTCCTCCAGAGCAGCTTGTGTGTCCAACACGGCTGCTCGAGCTAGCACTGCTGGTAGTGCTACGCTGAAAACTGTAGCTTTCATGTTGGCAATGATCTTGATGGTAAGGGGTCTGTGTCTCGAGGAACTCCACGGGACGCGGGGGAGGTCTGAGTCTTTGAAGACCTCCCCGGATGATCATTGCTTCTGGCGCGGCTAGTTCCACTACGTATATGAAGACGTCTCGAATGATCACTCGAACGATAGACTAACTTATTGTTAGCATATGACCATACTAAACAAGGTGTAGATATGCGGCTTAAGTTTGCTTACGGTAATATGGGCCGATTCTTAATATCTACATGGCCTTGGCTTCTCTACAAGAAAGCTCTTTGTCATCTACCCAGTTCTCAACTACAGATAGGACGGCAAATTCAATGGCAGCTACTCCCGACAGAGCGGCCCTAACGCGAACATAATCTCCCGAGACAACTCAGTCAGTACCAGGTTGAAAATCGTGGAGCTCTTTCGGCTTTCCCACGCCGCGGATGTAAGGTCGTACATGGCTATACAGCCTATATGCCAAGACCTTTGTCGGCAGACTTAGGCGCAGAGCCGACTCATAAGTTTCAATACACGCCGCGTCCTGGAGTTGTCGTATCATGGCGGCTACTGTATCCGCATACCTCTAGGTTAGACGATTATCAGCTCCCCGAGTGCTTATTCCTGATTATGCATACCTTATGTCTACCAAGAGATCGCCGAGCTGTCTGCAGTCCTAATGACTAACCTGTACAGGCAAGAAACGGCGCGCCCAACACTGCTATCTTGCGGAATAATTGTGAATATTCTCATCTTATGGACTCCTAATACCCCTGCCCCCGTACGCCTGTCACAGGAGCCGCCTGGATTGGATCCCACGGAACGTCTTGCGCCATATTAGCACATGCTCCAAAGAGCCGCCTAAGCGAAGGCAAATTACCCGGTCTTACCCCAGAGTTTTATGCGATATTGTCATCAGGTTGCCTTGCGCCGGAACCAGCCGAATGTCGCCCTGTGCCAGCGTTGACTTATACGGAAAAATGACTCGGCCACTTATGAGCACGAAAACCAAGTCGTAATTCACTTATCCAGAACCCAGTTACTGGGACCAGCATTTTGCCAACATTCCTGTACCCCAATCATCGTGACTTGGGGTCTCAGTTGTACGATAAACGACGTATTTTTGAGACGACCCACGACAGGAATTAACAAGGGAAGAGCAATGGTACTATAAACCTAGTTTATCGCGATCGACACAAGTCGGTCCGGAGGCCATAATGAGTTGTGTTGAATAGGTATCAAGCATGTACTTAGCTACTGATGGAATAACTCACACGCCTCTAGCTTGCGAAAAGAAAAGAAAAGACCACGAAAGACTCCGACAATAGCATGCGAGAGAGAGCAGCTTTCACACAAAGATAAACTTCCAACCTTTCTTAATACAATTGTGGGGGACAATTGGCAATATTACCTATGTAGCCAAATCAGGCTCATCCACCCCTGTCGCGGGTAGTCTAATTCACGAATCCTCCTATCCGGAACGTCGCACAGTCGGGATGATCTTCCGGGAGATTTCCAATTCCGCCCACGGAGGTATATCTGACACAATGCTTTACTCGGCGGACCTAACGACATGATCTCGTCTAGGTCTAAAGCCAAAATAGAGAGAAGTTGGGTTGGGAGTTGGCTCCTCACACTGCCATGTAATAAAGGGGACATTGTATAGGTAGTAGGTGACGTTTCTATATGTTACTACATATGCAGCGTAATACATCAAACCCCCCATGCTTGGATTATCCGCAAAGTATCCTTCTTGCCATTTTTTCCTCGCTCTTTTGCTTTCTTTTTCTTCCCTCGTTCTTGTTGCGGTACACTCTTTTCCTTTTCTTGAAAAGTTCTTGCATGCCTGTCTTATGATCAGCAACTCACGATGGCCCCCATGAAATCAGTTATTCCGGTTTGGCTCGGGTTACTGCCACAAGCCCTTGGAGCGAGCCTAATTGCTTCCCATTACACCGGCGATATCTATTCGCTCTCGTTTTCGAACGACGGAGACGAACCCACCTTGACAATCACATCGTCCGTTCCGGGCTGTGGTACCTTGCCCGCATGGCTGCATTTGGACTCCCCGTCTCAAACAGTGTACTGTATTGACGAGGAGTGGACGGGCAGTGGTGTCCTATCATCCTACACGGTGGGAGAGGATGGCGAATTGACGCAGGCCGGACAGATCGCTACCAACGGCTCTAGCGTTCACGGCACCCCCTTTGGGGGCGATGCCGGCAGCGGTTTTGTCGCTACAGTTGAATAGTAAGGAATCGGCATATCGAGACTTATATGTGTTGAATCGTCATTTCTTACACCAGGTACAGTGACCCTTCGACCTTGACAACCTATGAGCTTCCTTTGGAAGAAGGGGCCACGGCCCTTCAGCAGTTGAAATTCGAAATGGCTGAGCCCGGCCCCAACGACCGGCAGAATGCGCCCCATCCTCATGCCGCACAGGTCGACCCAAGTGGGCGGTATCTCATCGTCCCTGACCTCGGGGCTGACCTGATTCGCATCTTTAGCATCGACTCCACCACTGGGAACCTAACCGCCTGCGCCCCAGGACAGGCGGACCCGGGCGATGGGCCCCGCCACGGCGTCTTCTGGACGCCCGATGGCGAGCCGAGCAAGGTGCAAATGCTGTACACGGTAAACGAGCTGGGTAACACGGTCTCCGCGTGGACGGTATCGTACCCCGAAGATGGGTGTCTCACGCTAGACAAGACGCAGACGCTAGCGACGTATGCGGAGGGCGTCAGCGCCGCGCCCAACGGATCCAAGGCCGCCGAGGTACACGTAGCGGGGAACTTCCTGTACGCGGCGAACCGGGCGGATGAGACGTTCGGTGCGGAGCAGGACTCGATCGCGGCGTACAGCATCGACCCGGCCTCGGGCGAGATCACCTGGCTCGAGGCCACAAACGCGCACGCCTGGTTCCCGCGCACGTTCTCGATTAACCGCGCGGGTGACTTGGTCGCTGTGGGCGGGCAGACGAGCAGTAATGTGGCGATTATCGCTCGGGATCCCAAGACCGGGAAGCTCGGCGAGTTGCTAGCAGATTTACCGATTGCGACGCCAGGGACGCCACAGCAAGAGGATGGGTTGAGTGCTGTGGTCTGGCTGGACTAGACAGGTGAACGGGCAACTAGGCAACTCAAATTGTATATAAGCCAAAAAGGGGGAGGGGGGGTTGAAGTTGCTAACTAAGGGGCTGCGTGATGACACTTTTCCCTTCTACATACTTATTGATCCACTGCTGTATAGGAGATTATGATTTGTGGTGTTCGCAACCATCTTTGTTTCGTGCTGCACATTTGCGATCACGGCAGCCATTGGCTAATAGCCCATGCTGCCAATGGAAACCAGGAAACCATCTCATTACTTGTCCCCGTGCCTCGTTTTCATACTTCCTACGTTAACCTTGAATCCCTGAGGATAAAGATACCTTGCAAGGAGATGCGACCACTATGATGTAAATATCCCCATCGTGTTGGTATATGGGGGCTTGGTGGACTGTCACGCCGACGGGCATAATGTCTCCCCGCATGAATGTTAGGTAAGGTATAGCAAGGAACTGCATTCTCAACTATCTCCAGTCTTTTTATGTAGTGTAAGATCCAATGATAATTGAAAGATGGGTTGTCTTACGTTGCTGACCAGCCCAATGTACCTACTAACCGCGTAAGACGCATCGAATACCTGATACATCAATAGGGAAGCAGCCGTTTCCAGAGCTGATGTCATATTATGCGTCCCCCCTCCCCCTGCCCCCCTTGCCCTCCCGAGAGGTTTGGGGGTGAATATTCTTTAGTATAAATTTGGGTTGCATCAGCTAGCTAATAGATACTCGAGAACAGAATAACTCTTATCTATTTCACAACTTATTCCTCATAGTTATTATCATCACCGTCAACAACCGCTATGGTCCTCCCATCTGAAAACGTCGGGTCACTCCCGCGGCCCCTATACCTCCAGCAGGCCCTGGCGGACTTCGACGCCGGCAAGATCACCCGGGACGAACTCACCGCAGCCCAGGACCGCGCGGCCGCGGACTCGGTGTCACGTTTAGAAGCCACAGGATCAGAGGTGGTCTCCGACGGCGAGCAGTGGTCCTCCTCGTTCGCCACATACCCACTACTCGACACGCTCGGCGGGTCCGGGCTCGCGCCCAACCTAGCCGCCGACGCCGACGGCCAGTACTTCGCCTTCTTCGCCGACGGGCACCACCGGCAGCTGCCGCGGCTGGTGCGCGGGCCGTTCCGGTACCAGAACTACGCGGGCGACTACCTGGCCCGCAGCAAGCGGCACGCCCGCCTGCCCATGAAGCAGGCCGTCGTGTCCCCCAGCCTGCTGTACCTGCTGTACCCGCTCGACGGGGCGGTGCCGGGGTACGCGCGCGAGCGCTTCGAGGCCGACCTGGTGGACGAGTGCGAGCGCGACATCCGCGGCTGCCTGGCGGCGGGCGCGGCGCGCGTCAGCGTCGACTTCACCGAGGGCCGGCTGGCGTGCCGGCGCGACGCGCGGAACCCGTGGACCGCGCGGGGGCTGCTGCCCACATTCGTCGACCTCAACAACCGCGTGCTGGCGCGCTTCGCGGCCCCCGAGCGCCGCAACATAGGCATCCACACCTGCCCCGGCGGCGACTGCGACTCCACCCACAGCGCCGACGTGGACTATGCCGACCTGCTGCCCGCGCTGTTCCAGATCAACGCCGGATACTTCCTGATCCAGTGCGCGAGCGAGAGGGATAAGGAGAGGGTGTATAGGACGATTGGGGAGAATATTAGGAGGGATGCTGATGGCGTCAAGCAGGTAAGTCAGTTAGTTGACTTCCTTTACAAAGGGGCTTTTTTTTTTACGGTGAGAAGTGAGAAAGCATGCTTAGTTCTTGCCACAACCAAAACAACACAATAAAGCCCCTGATCTACCCCCTTCCCCCTTCCCCCCTCCCCTCAAGTCGCTGACGCAACGACCACAGGTGGCCTTCATCGGGGTGACCAACCCGCTGGACCCGACGGTCGAGACGCCGGAGCAGGTGGCCCGGGACCTAGTCGCGGCGGCGCGATATATCCCGACGGACCAGCTCGGCGCGACCGACGACTGCGGGTTCTCGCCCTTCTCGATCGACTCGAAGCCCAGGCACGCGGGCGGCCCGGACGCCGCGCGCGACATCGCCTTCCGGAAGATCGCGAGCCGCGTCGAGGGCGTGAGGATCGCGAGCGAGCGGCTCGGCGTGTGAGGTGGGTAGGTGGAAAAAGGGGGCGTTGGTCAGGATGCTGTTGTAGTGGCGTTAGTGTGGAAGAAGAGAGCAAAGGAGGGCAGCGTCGTGAGGGTATCGTGGAGCGTAGGTATAATGGCTCCGGATACGCTCCTTTTACTACTTACTTCTATGAGCTATGAAGGCAACGCGGATAAAACGAAACAAGCCATTATTTGCATTATAATGGCCATCGCCCTCGCGACTACTTGAGCTTTTGGCTGAAAGTTCTAACCTTAGTATACAGTATATTCTTCCATCCCTCCCTACCTGTTCGTGTGGTTCTATATAGCTAAGTAGTAGAAGATATGTCGTTAACCCCCCCCTTTGATTAGCCTGTACTAAGTATATGCCTACACATCACTCGCTACGGCCATGGATCCTCATAAATTCTCTACATACTCTATTTCCAGAGCGAGGAGGATTCAAATTCCTCGTCTAGAGACCAATACCAGGCTAAGGGAAAGAGGGGACAATACGGGTTTAAACACAACTTTAGCGTTGATCAGGATGGTAGCGATTCAACAATCCTCGTTGTTATTTTTCACCTTCTCACCTTTTTATTTTAGTTCCTTTTTTATAAAAGGAGAAAAGAAAAAAAAAGCAGACCTCCTAGACTCAAAGAAAAGGGGGGCTGACGTAAGCATGCCGAGGTGGAAGTCTTAAAGTGGTAGAGATTAGTATGGAACTCCAATTTGAATGGCTAGCCTACTACCTTATTAGATTGATATAAGACCAGCGTATTCGTATTCGTCTTATACATTAAATATAACCTACCTGTCTTCATCCATCCGGCAGCATGAACCTACCCTCCCCACGGTACATAGGAAATGTAAGTAGTGTGGGAGGAAACATGGGGGATCTCTTTGGTGGACTTCGACCACCAGCTCCTCCAAACCGGAGTCACCCATAGCATGTCAATATAATCAACTGGAATACATTTTAACATGAGTTTGCTTTTACAGTTGCCTCTGTATCTACCATAACCCGTAATTCGTCCATTAAATTGTACAATACAAGGGGGACCCAAACAAGACCTGTAGAATAAAGACTACCCTAGCCGACGACCAACCACCCTGGGGACGAGCCGATGAACTCCGCCGTTTTGTTTTATTTCCTTCTCTTTGCCCTTCTTTCCGTCTTTCTAACACTTGCTATAAGGTATTCGGGTGTATACGATGGTATTAAACTGTTCCGCTAATGCTCAGCTCCCGGATTTCCTGCAGAACCTGCTCTACCCTTGCGTCCAGTTGACCTTGCGCGTACTGCTCCCTAGTGTCGGCGTCTAGGTACTGTTGAACTTGGGCCATGCGGCTGTAAGCCTCCGCACAGAATCTGAGCTGAATCTTAACAAGTGCCTCGAAGCTCGGATCTAGATAAGGTACACGGAGATCGATGAGCTGGGGCAGCTCGGAAGAGAGCTGCTCGTTCAGTTGTTCGTATGCAGCCTTTGCGATGTCCATCTCTTTCTCGGTGCGGGGTAACTTGGTGACATCCTTGTCGGGCTTCTCTGCTAGCTTCTTGACTTTGGCTCGCAATGCATCGTAATCGAGGAGTTTATGGCCGCGCTTCTTAATGCCTAGGGTAGGTGTCAGTGGAGAGAGATAAAAACATGCCAGTGGGTATATCGCGAAGGGGGGGTCGTACACTCGTTAACATCGGGAAAATAGGCGCAGAATCGGGAGATAGGCTCTAGGACAGTTGTTCTGCACATGTTGGTTAGCTGAAAGAAAGGCCGGGCAGCCAGCCAGAGGGGTGCTGGTAGTATGGGTAGGCTGTACCTGTATGGTCCATCTAATGCCTTTATCGTCTCCGCATCTAGATCTTCAACGGCCTGCTTGTAACTTCTGCTGACGCCATCCTTGGCGCCAGAGTCACCGTAGAAGGCATCTATGGTCTCGGCTATGCGCATTTGCGAGGCGGTCATTGCTGGAGGGAGACAGTCTCAGTACACCAAAGCCGCAACATGTGGGGTCGGAACGGTGGACTCTAACCTCGTATTGAATCTAGATAGCCTCTTGCCTCCTTCTGGAGACGCAGGGATGCAGCCTCCATTGTGCGAAACCGTCTCTCTTCCACCTCATAGTCACGGTCGTTCGTTTTCTCGACATGGCCCGTCTTCATCATAACCTGTGTCGTCGCACGGTTGACATTCTTCTTGAAACCTGGGAGTTGTCATGATCGTGAGCGCGGGTTGGGGACAGGGGGGTGGGAGTTGGATGGGTTTAGGGACGTCATACCTGCCCACGACATGATGGCGGGTTAGTCGTGATGGTTTCTTCTATGCGTGTGGGTGGAATCAGTCCCGAATCAAACGGGGGAAGGGCGCGCAAGTACGGATATAAAAAAGAAGGAAATATAAGGAAATGGGAAGAGGAGAAGAATGTACAAAAAGGTGATGGGGAAATAAAACAAAGTTTCTCGAGTGAAGTGTTCAAGTGCTGCGCTGGTGTCGATGTTGTTGTTTGGTGGAAAGGAAAAGTGCTGGAAGTTGACTGGATGATGTTGAGTGAGCACAAGTGAGCACCTGTAGGTAGGTACCTAGGTTAGGTGGGTAGGTAAGTACTTAGGTAGGTAGGTACTTAGGTATGCCAAGCAAGGCATTCCGTGGCTGAGTTTCTTGATCATGATGAAAGCGACGTCAGCACCTCTGCTGCGCCACAGTCTGCCTTACAATCTTCAACCTTGTTGGTTCCCGATCTCAGGTATCCTGCTTGGAACAATTGTGCTGCCCAGTATCTACTAACCAACCTAGGTACTTAACCTACCTACATACTTAAGTATGTGCCTACCTAGCCTGCCCAGTCCACTGTAACCAGGTGTGGCTGGTAACCTACCCACTGGAATCTACCGGGGGCGTATCGTGCTGGTATGTAGGTACATACCTAGTTACACAGAAGGTTAACCTTAGGTACTTAGAGTTAGCGGGGCAGGTAGAGCATAATTCAATCTATGCAGGTACTTGCCTAAACACATTTACCTAATCAGCTAACTATCAAAAAATTAACCTAGTAAAGTATGTACCTACTTCGGTACTTACATATACAAAACCCTTCCTCTTATCCCCCTGGCTCACCTTCTTTTTATACATCATATCTCCCTTTGTCATATCTTTTCTTCCATTCTCCCTCCATACCAGGGACAGAAGGCCGTGACTATCTAATGACCACCCCCCGATTCTTGGTTGTCAGCTTAGGCAACCAAGCGCCTTACTACGAGTGTCTACACTCTGCCGGCCACTTCGCCCTCGCTGCATCCCAGAGGCTTCTCACCCCTTCGCAACCACCATTCTCGTCCGAAAGATATGGCGGCAAGTCTTGCCTGGCCTCGCCTGGCCAAATCTTCACCATGGTTCAGAGCCCTACCATGATGAATATATGTGGCCCCTGGGTAGTCAAGACCTGGCGGGAGATGCTTGCAAATCATCAGCTCCAACCACCCCAGCTAGGCCTGGTGGTCGTACATGATGATCTCGAGGAGGACTTGGCCTCTGTCAGGACCCGCCAGTGGAAGGCCAGCCACAGGGGCCATAACGGTGTGAAAAGCATCATCGCAAGTCTGAAGCCATCCCACTTCCCTGGCGCCCGCTTGGCACGCATCTCTATCGGCATTGGTCGTCCCGACGCTCGAGACCAGAACTCTGTCAGCGACTATGTTTTGAAGAAAATGACGAGATACCAAAAGGACAGCATGGAAAACCGAGCTGGTCCAGGTCTGGTAGGTCGCCTGCGTGACCTCTACGACGAATGGGAGGAGGAGAACGACAGAGCTGCCTCGTAGAGGCTCTAGTCTAGGTAGGCTATGCCTATGTTACCGGTCCAGTTCCTAAAGGCACTCCAACAACCACCCACCAAGAGTAGGTCGAGTGTCTAAATGAATACACACCACATGATTTCTTCCACCTTCACTTTCCCCTCTTGCGGTAATTCATGTTTCTTCCCAGTAGTGATCGCTACCTCCAATTCACCAAGCCCCGGAAGTTCAAACAGGCTAAGAGACACCAAGGAAGTTGCACAGGCAACCACTCGTCACAGATCCGATTAATCTTGGTATAGGTCGGGCTCTATCCGGGTTAGCTAGCCAAGTTGCGGCTTGTCTTCGTGAAATGCGACTCGTTGCGCGGTAAGATGTAAGGTAGATAGGACATTAGGGCAAGCAACGAAAAATAAGGGGTAAGCATAGCTTCTTGTCGTGATGCTCCTACCAAACCCCCTTTTACTTCGTTATACTCGCGATCTCAACGACCAACTCTAGCCTCGGGAGATTCGTCTCACATTTCACAGCATGCAGCTTGTATTAGCGATCCAATCGAGGCCGTGGCATTTCATCCCAGCCACTCCCCATAGCTACAATTATCATATCAGATCTCACCTGCATAAACTTCCCTAGCAGGTCTGTGTTGATCTATCTGATGGCCTGCCTCGTGAGCCAACCCCAAATGGATTTGCCAACCAGGTATTCCGAGACAAACGGCTGTTATTGTTTGTTGTGTTGGTATCCGTGGCATATGCGGGGTAAACCCGATGCCAAACGGGAAGCCTTCATAAGGC
Source organism: Biscogniauxia sp. FL1348 (assembly GCA_022544895.1). Lineage (NCBI taxonomy): Eukaryota > Fungi > Ascomycota > Sordariomycetes > Xylariales > Xylariaceae > Biscogniauxia > Biscogniauxia sp. FL1348. The sequence continues at coordinate 68,780 of JAJNNV010000054.1, read as the reverse complement.
AGTAAGGTTGCCACAGACGACCACAGGCAACCGCGGCGGCATAAAACTCACTTATATTCCTCAGATATTCATTTAAGGGTGCTCTTTCTTTCTTCTTCTCTCGCCACCACGTATAGTTATTCACTGGGCCGTTTTGATAGGCCAAAGCTACTACCTGAGATCTCTCAGTCTACTGACCATGGATCTCCAAGATGTCTCGAACGTCGACCGCTACATGTCCTTCATCAAAGATATTTTAGCTAACGCCGAACGCGCACGTCTTAGACAGGGGCAAATACCTCGAGAACACCCCCCTCCACAATTAGTCATTCGCAGTTTCATGGCAGCTCGTGCTCGGTCTATCCAGGCCGGGAAAGACGGATATATATATTCCCGTCGTACAACCCAAGTTCCTGCGCCTTACCCCCCCAGTGTGCGATATGTTGATGATCTGCAGCCCTTGATGATCTCGCGTATGAGACTAGAGGAGCATCATCGGGGCAAACGCGCCACGATCCGCATCTTAACACCACCGGACAGGATCAATGCAATAATGGCCATAGCCGAGGATGAAGAAGGCACTACGGTACTGCTGCAGCTCTACAACCAGCCCGACGAGGATGATGTCCGTGCGGAAGATACCATTCGACCAGAGAGTGTCTGCATCATCAAGGAGCCATTCTTCAAGGCTACGAGTAATGGCAACAGCTATAGCATAAGGGTTGATCATGTCAGCGACATCATCTGGCTGTTGGATGGTGATGAGCGTATTCCCCGAAAATGGCGGAAACCAGCCTCGCTCCTTGACTCCGGTTCACAGACGATTAGGGTGCTAGGCAACAATGCTGTCCAAGTCAACAATTGGGGAGCGGCTGAAAGAATGTAGGTGCTATAAACAATGTCATAGTTACGTCGAGATAACAGCCGACTATACGATACTCACCAGCCTTCAGGTATTCAGCAGCTATCCGCGCCGCAAAGACCCCAGAGGAGGAACAATTGGCTCAACTCAATCGATCCTTGGTCAACCTGAGACTCGGGCGTCCCGAAGGTGCACTTAAGGATGCTTCTATGTGTAGCCAGACAGAAAAGCTATCCGAAAAAACTCTCTTTCGCCAAGCCAAAGCATTATACGCATTACAGCGATTTAAGCATTGCCTGGAGAAGCTGCAAGAGTTAGTCGAATCGTACCCAGAGAATACGGCAGCATTGGCCGAGATCGTGCGTGTGAGACAAAGACTGCGAGAAGAAATGGACGGTGTCTATCAGTTCAGTTCAATGTACAAACAATCCGAAGCCACCCCCCCAATCATCGACTGCGCAACATACATAGGGCCAGTAATTGTTCGTAGCTCTCCTGGACGCGGTCGTGGGCTCTTCACTACCAAACCTGTCAAAGCCGGTGATTTGCTTTTCTGTGAGAAGGCCTTCGCCTACGTCTATGCCGGGGATGATAGCCCCGCTAGCCTTCTGAAAAAGACGGTCCTGATGAATCTGACGACGAAGAGAACTGTTATGGGTGGACAGGCTCACCTCATTTCCCAGATTGCCCAAAAGTTGTATCACAACCACGAGAGCGCGAGCGTATTCACGGATTTGCACCATGGAGATTATGATACTGTGGGTATCTCCGAGGTCGATGGGCAGCCTATAGTAGACACGTGAGTTCCCAACCTGGCCCCTGATCTAGCGTACAATGTATGAGGGACAAATGCTCATCCAGAAGCAGATTCCTCATCGACAGGATTATTAGCCTCAATAGCTTTGGGGCTCCGCGGACCAGCCTTCAGCAGTTCAATAAACCTGGCAAGGATAAAAGAAATTCCCACACAACCTGTGGCATTTGGCCCCTGGCATCCCATATCAACCATTCCTGTGTTATCAACTGTCAGCGGTCTTTTATTGGCGACATGCAAATTGTCCGCGCCTCCCAAGATCTCGATGCGAACTCGGAGTTGTTCTTTCACTACCTGCCTCCATCTCCTTTCACGTCGTATGAGGAGACGCAGAAAGGCCTCTCTCACTGGGGCTTTGTTTGTAGTTGTCAGCTCTGCCACGACAAGAAATCGACACCCCAGAAGACTCTACAAAAGCGCAAAGCGCTCAATGGAGTCCTTTCCCGAACCCTTAAGACACTGATGGACACGAACACGGCCTCTCAGATTCTCAAGGCCCAGAAACTTGTCCAACAACTTGAGAAGACCTTTCCGAATCCGGAGGAAGTACCGTACCCCGAACTTTGGGATCCGTACTTCGCATTAGGCGGGGCTCTGAACATGCAAGGAAGGCTAACAGACGCCATTGAGATGATGGTCAAGGGACTCGAGTCTCTCGGGTACAAGATAGTAGCAAGTCCACCTAGAAAGATTGATGCAAAGCGACCGAAGCTGGTTATTGAAAAATGGGGGCAGCTCAACCACTTTGTACCTCGTATTTTACTAACCTTATCTGAGGCCTACATGATACTTTCCCCAGCTCTCTGTGGCGTGGCTAGGCAGTACGCAGAAACTGCCTACTGTATATGGATCGGCGAGAAGGAAACCTTTGCTACAACTTTCCCAGAGCTTCCACAAGGCCGGATGGAATAGATGGTGTATTGCATAATACAGAATGAATACGTTCAGGTTAGCTAACGTTAGTTAACTTGCATGTTGGAGTAGTCAGGGGGTTCGTCAGACAGAAGGCTTACAATGTGAAAAATAAACGATTTCTCGCAGACTTGGCGCTCCATCATTATTTGGACTCTTTTGATAAATGCTATATAGGTATAGCTAAGGAGGTACCTAGATATGTATTGAGCTGAACAACTTGTGTCTTGGTTAGAGGAAATTAAAGGTAAAGAAGTCTCGAGTCTTAGGACTTCAAGTCGGAATTTGACACAATTAATAGGTTTTCACCAGCATTATCTTCCCGAGGAAGAAAAAGAAAGTGCCTCACTATGTACTTAGGTAAATATTTTCTATCATTCAACCTCAGGTACCTACTTACCTAGGTTAGCTAAGTTGGGCAAATAGTAATGGCACGCACAGCATTAAACTTACATCAATACATACTAGGCAGTACTTAGCCTCATTTCGATTGGGTTCCGTTAAGCAGTGTCATCCCACGATGATATCTGCAGACAGGCCTGTCCGCCATTCTGGTCTTGGTACATGTAGGTACTAAAATAGAACATGTCACACAGGCACGCACCTAATAGCCACCTGCAAGCCCTACAGAGGTACACGGGGATACTTGCTTCATCTACATCTTCTGACTAAAAGTACCCAAAGCAGGTAAGTACCTATCTCCTATGAACCTAAGTGCCCTACCTACGCTGGTTGTGAATCACATAACACAGCCTACATTTTAGGGCAACCTACATTCTAGGTACATATGTAAGTAGGTACATAGTTACCTCCCAGTACCTACATAGGTTAGTAAGCTATGTATGTAGGTAGATTAACATGCGAACAAAGTATAACTAAACTCTAGGTTCCTTTTATCTTCTTGTGAAAATTCACATGTTCTTGTTTTAAACCCACAAGACATAATTATGGGCCTCTCCTTTCTTCAAAGCTACCGGATACGAAGTAGAGGCCTCAAGAACTTGGGCCCTTGTTTAATACGTAGTATATATATAACTCCCGGGGCTCTTCTAAATAGTTTTCCGTGTCATGATCCGAGGCTTGCAATATAATTTCTCGATGTATCATGAGCTAATGCCTATTAGCTAACAGCAAACGTCAGTATTTCTCCTCCCTGGGTATCGAAATTCCCGTACTGCTCCGTCAACCAAATATCAGGGCTCAACATCATCTTCTCAATATCCTTTTCCAGTACTGGTTTCATTACGCCGAAATATATTCTAGCCGACGCGTTTGCCCCAGGGTCACATTTCTCTGTGTCCAGTTCCCCTAGATGCTACAAAAGCAGTACCCAAATGACCGGTCACCTTCACTATGTTTTCGAGAATATGTAAGAAACTAGACGAGCTCGAAGCCTCCGGCAAGCCCATCTCGCAACTCCAACTCCCTCTCCCCCACAACCCCAAAGTCAGTCGGAATACCCCGAGAAGACGATTACCGGACCCCAACGGCTCCTCTAAGAAAGGCTGGGTCTCGCCGCACCGGAACAGCGCCTACGCCCGCTGCGCCGCGTATGCCTCCCACATCGGGCTCGTCAGCCTCGTCCTCAATGAACTTAATATGTGCTACCACCCGGCATGGGCCTCAGGGCCTATGCTGCCGGGGAGGGCAGGGGAGAAGATGACGACGGTGCCGGAGATCGAGGCGGCGATCGCGGACCTGGGCGTGCGCGTCGTGGCCGCCCACTGGGGCTGCCAGACGGCCATACACGACCAGGCCCAGCTGCTCTACTACCAGACCGAGCTGCCCGCCTGCATCTTCCTGACCAAGCTGCGCCTCGCCGTCGGGCAGATCAGCGAGAAACTCGCCCGCTGCGTGCGCCTGATGCGCTGGAACACGGACACCCGCAGGAGGAGGGTCGCCAGCAGGTACACGCACCATAAACGCTGCCTCGAGCATCCGCAGCTGCGCCGCTATGCGGGCCTCGCGCGCGGGAAGACGTCGCCCTTGCGGCAGGTGATGGTTGTTTGCGAGGAGGACGAGGAGGAGGAGGAAGAGCCGGAACAACCCCTGTTGCCGGTGCTGCTACCGTCGCCAACGTTGTCTGCGGAAAGCAGCGTAAGAGGAGAGAGAGACGCGGCGGGATGTAGTTCCTGGGCTGATAGTGGCCAGCTCGTCGTGCACTGGGAATATTTCCCTAATATCCAGCCCGATCGTACATCGCTTCCCGCTCCGAATAAGGTTACGAAGTGCTTTTAGTAGAAGGGCCCCGAACTTCATAGTAGGACGGAGGATGGAAAATTAGGCCTTGGCTGGACGGCTCGCTTAATAGGAAGGGGAGGTGATGGGGGTTGGGTCGTATGGGATGGGAAAGATAGAAAAGGGTTCCTTCCCAGGCTTCGGTACTAGGTTCAAACATACGCTCGGAGAGGGTATGGTATGACTCTATGCGCGGCAGATTCATGATCGAGGTTTGTAATCATTGTCTTAATGATAGCGCGACGAGCTTTTGTTACATTCATTGTTATACAGTAGAATGCCGGGTCGATGACTTTTAAAATTATGGTATTACTTGTTCTCAGCCTTGAGTTTAGAGCACTTGATTTTTTTTACGTGAAATAGACGGTGTTTTCTTTTGTTTCCCCTCTCTTTCCCCCCTTTTCGCCTATGCATAGTCCCCGTCGGACCCTACACGACGCATTAGCACGATCAGAGCACACGCAGTTGTCTTTCTAATATGATCCCCAAGGTGCATTGAGCTGTGACATATGACTTATTACAAGGAACTTATCAAAAGAAGGCAATAAAATGGTAGAAACGCTGTCATGTCAATATATACACATTGAACCCCCATCCTCGTCTTATCCTACCTTCCCTTTACATGTAATAGTTACAACGTACTCAACAGGCCAACCCCCCTCCCCCTTTTTATGAGCCCTCGTTTCTCCGCTCATCCAAGCAGATACACATGGCAACAATGATGGCCATGTCGACGTTCGGGGCGACGGTGACGGCGTAGGTCTGCTGCCCCCCCACAAGCTCGCGCATGTTGAAGAACTTGCGGTCAATGTGCGCGACCGGCTGCCGCGTCGCCTCGTCCGTGATGTCGGCCTTGCGGTCGAAGAAGTCCCCCTTCATAAGCAGACACTCCTGCTTGCCGCCCACCGACGTGAAGGTGCCTACCGACTTGGAAGTCCCGACTATTATATATAGGCAAAAGGGTTAGGTTAGCTTACCGTCCGTGAAGCGAATTACGGCGAGACACAAAAAAAAAAAAAAAACCCGGGATGGGAGAGGGAGAAGGAGAGAAGGAGAGGAGGAGAGAGATAACGTACTGCTGAACTTGCCCCTCAGCTCGAAGACCTGGTGGCCGCTCGGGTCCTCGGCGTAGTACGTGGCGTGCAGGGCGATGAGCTTCTTGCGGATGGTGAAGAGGTGGTTCCCCCGCGCGTCGAGCAGCTTCTTGCGCCCCGAGAGCGAGAAGGCGCTCCCCTCGACCCGGAACACGGGCTGCCCGCCCGCCGTCTTGACGTCGAAGCTGTCCCCCGACAGCGACAGCACCTTCTCCTTCAGCACCAGCGTCTCCGCCTGCCGCGCCAGGAACTGCGGGAACACCCCCATCGGCGTCGGGTACGGCGCTAGCGGCGGCGGGTTGGCCATGGTGAGGAGTAGATAGTTGGGGGTTTGGGGAGGGAGGGAGGGAGGGAGGTGGTTGGGATGCTGGGTATGGGGTGTGGCGATGGGAGATGAAGATTCACGTAACTAGATAAATAAAAATAAAAAAGCCCTTGAAAACTGTGAATGGCGTTGGTAGGTACCTATTACTTATATAAATAGTAGTACTTCCCATTAAAGGTGTACCTAACTGAGATTCCTGATACTCGTAAGATTCATGTTGTACGGTATATAGTGTACCTTAATATAGGTAGGTGGGCGCCTCCTCGCCATCTTTCCTAGGCACTACTCCATCCCTCTCATGGCGATGCAAAATCCTGGTCCAATGGCAACTGTCGACTGTCCAGCTACGCAGTGCGCTGCAGCTCAGCCCTACAAAGCTGTGCAGAGCAGCATCCCACTTAGTACTTACTTTAGTGGACCTAGGTAGGGTAGCTGGGGCTGTGTGAGGGAATATCCTTGCGCCCCGTACATACATAATGGAGTTAACTTGGGTAAGTATCGACCAATGAGACGGCTCATGGTGGTGCGATGTTAGCGTCTATGAGATTCAGCCGCTCCTGCCTATATATTCCCGAAATGGAAATTCCGCCCAAGGTAAGGTGTCGACTTGCTAGAGGTTTAGTCGGTGTGTAAAAGAAAGCTTTGCTGCTGCCTGCAATTTACAGTATTGATGTAGTGAGGATTTACCTAAGTACCGGTATCTAATATTGGTTACGTCTGGTAGATCAAATGGACTAAACCAACTGATGGCAATCTCAGATCGGTACTTTGATGTCACTAACCTAGGTAATAAGCTCGAACACAGGGCACCCTTTAATTAGGTAAAGCTAGTACAGATCAGGTAGCTATGAGTTCACCTACCAACATGTGTAACTACTAAGTACAAGTACTTAATGTAGCTAACTGAATTTATGGCACTACTTCGGGAAGAATAGAAAAGCGAAAGATAGGGTATATCGTAGCAGTTGTATGAATGATGCAGAACTGCTATCAACAACAGGCACTTGCACGCTAATTTATAGTGGACCACTTTACACCGGACCAGTACACAGCCCGAGTCTACTGTCCATGTTATGGCATCGGCGAGCACTGACTACAAGATTATGTATAGACATGAAGCCCTTTCAACTGGCCCTTAAAGAAGGTAACTCCCTACATTTGACAGAGGATAATAGATGTTAATACTTACCTAACCCATGGGGTTGGTTGAGTATGTAAGTAAGTAGCATCCTAGTCGGGAGCATGCACGGACCGCATTTAAGGGGTGGGCCCCGACAAAGTCGGCAGGCTGAGTTCCATATATCCCGTACTCCACGTCCGGCCCTCACGTGACCCGTAGAACGTTACACAAGTTTCCGAACTGGTTATACCTATAGTAGTGCGGGGTCGTACCCTATAAATTTGATAGCGTACACTGTACTAGGTTAACCTAGAGACCGAGGCAGCTCGGCATCATAATTATAACCTCTAAAATTACATAGTATACCGTGGGAACATCCAACTTCTTATTAATTCCGCGAATGTAAACTCTTCGGACGTTTCTTTCTACGACCCAAGAGCACTACCTATCGCCAGGGTTAGATTTGAAATAATATCTAGAGGTTGTTATATCTTATTGAACCTAAGCCTTGGGCTTACATTATGGCAACTCTGCAGATAGGTGTACGCGAGTGTGGTTCATATTGAGTGGGTTTATGCTGTAATTGATTGTATAACCGTTCGATATAAGTCTTTTTCAAAACGAGGGTCATATATATATATATATATGTTGATGGACGAACATTTGTATGCCCTACAATCTGCTGTAATATGCTCACTTAGCGGTGGACTAGTGATCTTAAGGCAATCTTACTTTGACTCGACTTATCTCAAACCGAGTGGTGTGAACTATCAATATAATCTAGAGCTCTCATTATACGAATAGGAAAGGGGAGCCACGAAATGTATCGCGGGTTCTGTAATTCACAACATGAGATTTTGTACTTCATGTCCGATTTACACATCAGCCCAGCCTCGGGGCCTTCACAACCGATGCCAAAGAGGGCCTAATGCTCTCGAGGCCTCAGGTTCAGATATCCCTTTTTGGCCCTGTACGATATGTCGTAGGACGCATCATGACTCGCAAGCGGCTCCGGGACGCTTAGGAAGTCGAATTTCCAAGTCATCAAGGTCGTCATGATCCGCATCTCCAGCTGGGCGAGTCTGCGGCCCCAGCAGGACCGGATGCCCAAGCCGAAGGCGAGTTGCGGATAGGAAGACCCGTCGAACTCGAGCTCGCCGCTGTCGTTCCTCACCAGCCAGCGGTCCGGATCAAAAGCGCCGATGTCCTGGCTCCCGCTGCCCGGGAACTGCGCCGCCCGCTTGGACTCCCTCCAGTAACGCGACGACGGGGCGTAGAAGTCGGGTCCCTGGCAGACGAGCAGCACCACCGTGCCTTGGGGGATCATGTGGCCCAGCAGCTCCGTGTCGCGGGTCGCGTCCCGCGGCACCAGCATAGCGGCACGGAGCCGCAACGTCTCTTCGAGCACAGCTTCGAGATATGGTAGCTTGGAGTTGATAATCTCGGCCGCGGTGGGAAGCCGGTTCTCCCGCGTCGCTGCGCTGCAGACGCTGTGCAGCTCCTCGCGCAGGCGCTCTTGCACTTTGGGATAATCGGCCAGTAGCTTGAGTATCCATACTAAACCGGCGCTGGTCGTATGCTGGCCGGCGATGAGGTTTCCGTATGCCTAGCGGGGAGGGATCATACCGCGTGTCAGTGAGGGTTCTAAAATACAAATACACGGGAGAGTATGACTGTTAAGAGAATCATAATTACCTCATCGATCATGATTTGCTTTCCAAACACAGGCTGACGATCTGCCTTGAGCGCTGCTTTCTGTTCCCGGTAAATCATATGATCGATTCCAGTTTTCGCCTCCTCGCCATTCCGCAACCGCTGAACGGCCAGCGTGATATGCTTTCGTATGAAGTGGTCCTTGGCTATGAAGAAATGCCTGTAGTAAGGAGAGACGTAGTGAGTCCACCACGAAACAATCGAAGGGGGCCATTTCGTCGTGTAGATGGCCGCCATTCTGTCGCCCACCTCAGTAAGCCCCTGTTGGAACTCGTGCAGGGGCGAGCGAGGAAAGACTACAGATTCCGATTCCCCATCCGCCAGCTTATTGTCGTCGAGTTGCTGGATATGGTGCAGGGTCCTGCTGAGAGCCGAGTCGTGGAAGTCGGCGCCAAAGTGGAAACCCACAATGACGTCGAGGGCGAGGGTTTTCAAATCTGCGATCATGCTGAACGGCCTGCCGCGCGCTACGCGAGACTTATACTCCCAAAGCTCTATGAGCTTGGACACGGCCGAGTGGATGATGGGACCTGCGACGTTGTGTAGGTATTGCGGTGCGAGGAGGTCCTTGAGCCAACCGCGAGAGGTCCGCCAGCTGTCACCTGTCTTCATGTTGAGGTGGAATTCACCGAAAAGCGGAAACCGATCGATGATGTACACAGACCGGTCGAAATCACTTCGGCCCATCAACATCTCCCGGGTCTCGCCCACATCAGCGACGAGGACGATAGGTTTGGAAAGGGGCCCCATCAGAGCTTGGCAGATGGGCGATCCGTGTTTCTCGAGCTGCTTGCTGCACCATTTGGCTAATCCGTCAGGATCGCCTCTGAGCGCCGGCGCATCGCCCCAGATGGACTTGGCAGCATCCCGGTTATATGGAATACCGGGCAGAAGCTTGGGCAGAAATAGTCGACGGATTGCATAAGCACAGAATAGAAGAATAGCTAGTGAAAGTAAAATTGTTGATGGATGTCCAAATCCACTGTTGTTAGCCGTCGCGAGTAAAGACATTGTTGAAATGGAAAATCTTGCGTCTCATAAGTCTATTAATTGCTATGCTGGTACGGCGAAACTGATTTCATAGATAGGGAAAAGGAGATAAATACTCCTGATATGTGTGAGCTGCCAAGGCCATGATGCCGCCATTAAATACCTAGTCGTCACGGTAAGTGCTTTTGATTGTATTCTACCTACACTAGAGAGTAAAATGCGTATTCCGCTTCATGCCAACATAGGTGTGAAATCCCCCGACTGACTTGTAGATGCCTTCTCTTGTCCTGGTGCAGCCCAGGTGTATGTGATCCGGGGCGTGCTCGCCGAAGGTTGTGCATAATGGACCCCCCGGCTTCCGAAATATTACGGCCGAGCTCGTCGGCCGACGATTCCTACTACTTAGCACCCTGGTGACGTGAGAGGAGCGAGGGGGAAGGCGGCCTGATAATCCACAAATAAGAAGGCAAACCCACATTCGAGGGATGGATGTTAGACGCATTATCACGGCGAGGCGGTTAATCCCCGGATACCAGTTGGCAACATATCGCAGGCAATACGCGTGAAACACGATATGTGAAATTTGACATCTCCGGTAGCTCTTACGATTACGAAATTCTAGAGTTGGGGTGTATATTCCGAAAACGAGGGGGAAAGGGCAAAATAACAACGAACAGGAAGACGGGATCCCGATACCGGATACCATCATGTTTTAAGCACCCATTTTCATAGTATCATATTCGTATCGATTCTCATGGCAATATTTGAATGCTCCGTACTATAATAAATATATAGTTTACGACATGGGATATTCCAAAGGCCCTATTTGGGACTCTGGGAACACGCCTTCTTGAGGTGTTATGGAAAGCAGTTCGTTGGTGAAGCCCAAGCTCCATTGATCTGACGATACCCACTGCCCCGAGTCATCAAAAGCGCCCATGATATTCGAAAGAGTGCTCGACCACTGTGTACTAGGTGTCGACTCCGTCAGAGTCGTTGATTCTGCAGAACCATTGTTTTCTAGGGCTTTGATGAAGAGCTGGGCCATGACCCTTGCCCCGGCGGAAGCCATATCGCTGACCTTGGCGAGCATTTGCAAGCGACCAAGAGCCGTCTCGACCGCGTGCATCGACTTCTCTCGAGTAAGCCGACCGACCTTGAGTCCTAGTATGTCAGAATCGTGCTCTCCTTGATCAAATGGGAAGTCTGCGTATGAGCAGAGGCGCAATAGCAGGATGGCGGCCTCAAACGTGTTGAAGATGATTGCACTAAAGCGCGTATAAGAACCACCAAACATGGAATGGAGAGCCGAGACAGCGTCTAGCACCTTCAGAGCGGCCATGACTAATCTTTTCTTTTGGGATTGAAGCAGCACTTGCTTGTAAAGGGGCAAGGTCGAGATATAGCTAGGTTTGAGTAAAAGGAGTGGCCGGAAGTTCCAGCAGATAGAATCAAATATTGCAATACGTAGGAGCTGTCTCTGCATAGGCAGCTTCGGAAGCCGCTCATCCCACTTTGTATCAGGTTCTAGAGCAAAAGGTGGTGACAGGGTCGGAAGGTATTCCGTGCGGAATCTTTCGTATCTCTGTTCCCGATCTGCTGGGTCGTAGCCCGAGTTGTTCGTTGGTCCCAGGCTCCTCCAGAACCTACCAAGCTGGACTTGCATAAGCCGCTCGGTAAACATCTCCGGCGCATGGGCGTCGTTCTCTATACCGGCCATTTCCGGTACCAGCCGCAGCCGCGGAAGTGTCTTGCTCACCATATCGTCAGGTAAAAATGGAACACGGTCGAGCTGTCTAGACAAATGGCTACATCGAAACAGATCAGTAAGAGCTTCGGCACCGAAGATCCGGGTGAGCACACCTGTCCAGGACATATAGACTGCAGAAAGTCCTGCGTTGGACTTCTTTTCCCAACTCGTCAGCGCCACCTTTTCCAGAACCAGAGGTGGCAGTGTGCATGCCAGCTTTCTGGGCCGCGCGACTGGCACAGGCAATGCCCTCCCAAAACCTGTCCGTTCTTCCTTCGCATGAAAACTTGAGTGCCGCGAAGAGAATGTGCTGCACCCGGACCGGGGATCCTTTCCAGTCCAGAGCAAGACAAGCCTTGGCGAGACGATCCCCGATATCACTGCAGGTGTTGCGAATGTCGAAGAGCGGCAGTCCGCGTATGCTGTCAACGGTATGCGATGGCGATGGAAGGAACTGCGTGGCGTAAGAGCATATCCGAGCAATGAGAGCGGCAAATTCGTAGTCGGCTATAGAAAGAGGCTTGTCCTTAGCCCACCACTGCTGATAACACATCAAGAAACTCGGAGGGTGAATTATCTGCTTCATCCTAGTTCGGCACTGGTTATATCTTCTGTACTCTGGTCTAGCGGGGGACAGCGGGATGGATTCAATGCCACCGTCAGCTTACTTACCAGTTTAGCTCGGTAACGAAGTATTCGATGAGGAAGTCGATGACTTCGCGGTGAGGCATACGTTCAAGATCACGTGTCATACTCCGTTCAATGGACGGAGATATATGCTCCTCGCTCGTGCCAGGGTCGCATGCATCGTTTAGATCACACTCAAAGGGTCCAATTAGCTAGCGCCGAGAAGAAGGCAGATATATGCGTAGAGGGTTCGGGTTAGGGTTGGGGTTGCACTCACCTCCCTCAGTAAGGCCATGGTATTGGAAGTACTATCTTCGAAGTAACCGAACGACTGGGCCAGTGCCGAGTGCTGCTGCTGGACTCGACTACGGTGCTCAGCCTCATACGGGGCACTGGACGGCCCCCCATTCTCCTGGATGCTTGGCTCAGTCCCCGAGGGCCCGGACTGCGACTCGTCGCCAGGTAGCAGGCCGCGCATGGAGTTGTAAACACATTCCTCCGGTCTCCGGCGTCGGTTGCATTGGCCGCAAGGGTACTGGCGGTTACACTATGTAACGGAAAAGGCTCAGCACGGTTCTTCTAGAGTGAGGGTACCAAGGCAGTTACGGACTTTCTGCTTTCGAGTGTAGCAGGGCATACAGGTGAGAACCCGACGTCTTCGGCCGGTCTGCTGCATGGTGAATGGGTTGCGCAGCTTATTTCACCAGTCCTAACGGCCGACGGTTATTATTTATCTTATTTATCTCCTCGGTGCTCGGGCGAAGCTTATCGCGATGGATTCATGCCCTTGAAACTTCACCTTTAAGGGGCAGTGAGACAAGGCTTACATACCGGGGGGTAAAATGGCATGAGCCGTGCAACCGATGGTGCGTTGCCAGGACTTTGTTTGGGCCAATCTCCTCCCCCGCGCTGGCGACAAGGTGTGGCAAAGTGCAGGGGGAACAGGCTCAGGTCAGAACCAGGCTTGCCAAGCACTTCCTATACATAATTCACCTTTCCACCAGGGCTGGCCAACATGAGGCTCGCGATCACGTGAGTGAGCAAAAGAGGAATTTCTAGTTTACAATCCCAATGCTCTGGATGGTGCCTATGGACAGGAATACGATGCACGTACAGTAAGCATATGGAATGGTTGGTCCGATGACGAGGCCACATCCCAAAGAATGAAAAGTACTTAGCATTGGCGTGGGGTGCACATTGTATGTATGTAAGCCATGAAGGACAAGGGGTATGGTACACATACACGGAGCTAACTCGCCGAATTTACTGCTTGGAATTATTGACGCAATAACACGAGTGATGATCAGGGCGAGAATCTCCGATTCACTATTGCCATCATCGCTATCATCGCTATTGTTGTTGGCTCCCCCCTGGCCGATCTTCTCCTCGCTGGGTGGTTTCCTATCATGGTGCAGTTCTAGCATTGCTACAAAAGGGGATGGGTTTCATCGTAAATACAAGGCGGGTTACCATATAGATATATTACATGTCAAGTTGTTTTCCTTTGGCAAGTTTACTATACGTTACGGTTAAGGAAGACAATATTGTTTCTGCAACAACGAGTGAACTTGTAATTAGAATATACCTAGGTACATTCTTGTATTACCCTACTTGACGGACCTTACGCCTTGAGCGCTTATACTTTCTTTTACCAAGTCCTTTCTTCAAGATGACTGCTGGAAAGTCTCACAAGAATGAGCCAATCGCCATCGTTGGCATGGGTTAGTTATTTCTGCCCCCTATAAATAGTCCATTGGTCCATAGTAGTTAACATACGGAAGCCTGTCGTATGCCCGGAGGCGTCAAGGATATCTCCGGGTTGTGGGAGTTCCTTAGAGAGCAGAAGGACGTGCACCAGGAGTTCACTGAGCCGCGATTCTCTGCCAGTGGGTTCTATCACCCCAACCCAGATCGTCCCGGGACTGCTGCTGCCAGCCATGGCTTCCTCCTAGAGGAGGATCCCCGGCTATTTGATCCGGCCTTTTTTGGAATCACTGATCTCGAAGCGGAGACGCTGGACGCTTCTCAACGCAAGCTCCTGGAAGTTACGTACGAAGCTTTCGAGAATGCCGGAGAAACATGGGAGAGCGTGTCAGGGGCCCGCATCGGCGTGTTCGTTGGTGACATATGCTTCGATAACTATGTGTCGCAAACGCGTGATTGGGATTATGGAGGCAAGTACTCGGCCACCGGCGCATTTCCAAACATGCTGGCCAACCGGATTCATTACATCTTCAATTTGAAAGGACCGAGTCTTCTTCTCAACAGTGCGTGCACATCGGCTATGTACGCTCTTCATCTGGCTATAACTTCGATGCGCAATGGCGATTGTGATTCAGCCATAGTGGCGGGATCTAACTGGATTATGGATCCTAACTGTCACATCGCCATGGGAAAGCTAGGTGCCCTGTCTGCAACTTCAAGGAGTCACACCTTTGATGCGTCGGCCGACGGTTATGCTCGTGGAGAAGGCTTTGCCGCCCTGTACTTGAAGACATCATCAGCAGCCGTTCGGGATGCCTCTCCAATCCGAGCCCTTATCAGGGGATCTGCTGTCAATGCCAACGGCCGCACAAGTGGTATTACAAACCCGAGCGGTGCCGCTCAAGAAATCGTTATTCGAGAGGCGTGAGTTTCCCATAGATATCGTTAGTAAATGTCGATGCTAATATCTAGATCATAGTTACAAGAACGCAGGGGGACTTGAGCCTTCAGAAACAATGCTCCTCGAGTGCCACGGGACTGGCACTCGAGTTGGAGATCCAATTGAGGTGATGGCTGCCGGCAATGTCTTCGGGCCAGGAAGGCCAGACGGTTATGAGGATCGTCTCATCGTCGGATCGGTAAAGACAAACATGGGACATTTGGAGGGTGCGTGCGCCCTTCCTGGCATTCTCAAGGTTGTTACCGCTCTTGAGGCAGGGGAGATACCACCCACACTTGGCTTCAAGACGCCAAATCCGCGCATCGACTTTGATAAGGCCAAGGCCCGAGTTGTAACAAACGTCGAGCCTTGGCCCAAGAACAAGATCAGGCGAGCCGGTGTCACTTCAGCAGGCTTTGGTGGCACTAACGGACACTGTATCATTGACCATGTCCATAACTTGATGCCGGATTATGTCAAGCCTGGAATCATTGAACAGTGTCCCGGGGATCCTAATGGAGCGAGGAGCATCGATGAGATACATGAGACTATAGTGAACGGCACTAACGGCACAAACGGCTCTGCTAGTCGTCAACTACTGCATGCTCCTGTGGTTGATGAGCCGACCATGGTCAGGAAAGCCGACGCACCTACTCGCCAGTTCGTGGTTCTTCCCTTCTCTGCGCATAACAAAGCGTCACTTTCGGCCAATGTGGGCGCGCTGCTGGGTGTTCTTCATCAACATTCTTTAGCCGATGTTGCATACACGCTGGCTGCCAAGCGCTCACGCTTTTCCCATCGAACATTCTGTATTGTTGACAAGGACGAGTCGGCGCAGACTCTATCAGAACACAATGACGGCCTGAGGGCCTTCTCGTCGCCACAGCACGTTAATGTTGGCTTTGTGTTCACAGGCCAGGGTGCCCAATGGCACGGTATGGGTGCTGAACTGCTCGAATATGCTGTGTTTCGAGACGCGATACTGTATATGGATCGGGTTCTTGAAAGTTTACCGGAGCCTGCATCGTGGAAAGTTTTCGATGTCATTTCTGGAAATTGCAGCGAAGACTTCGTACAATCACCCTCAGTCTCACAGACGGTATGCACAGCCTTGCAGGTTGGACTTGTCGATCTTCTCGCCTCCTGGTCGGTTCGGCCGGTGGGCGTCGCGGGCCACTCGTCAGGAGAAATGGCGGCAGCGTATGCAGCAGGACGTATTACTGCTGCCGAAGCTATTACGGCCGCATATTACCGCGGCTATGCTGTATCTTTCAACAAGCAGAACGGGTCCATGTTGGCTGCAGGGCTGGGGTTCGATAAAGGAGTCGAATACATCAAGAATTCTGGTCTGGAAGGAAAGGTGAAGGTTGCTGCTATCAACTCCCCCGACAGTATTACCATATCTGGTGACACTGCTGCCATCACGGAATTGAGTAAAACTCTCAGCCAAGAGAACGTATTCAACAGAGTCCTCCGGACAGGAGGACTCGCGTATCACTCTCATCATATGCTCCCGCTGGGCCATGACTATGCCAAAGCACTCGAGAATGGTCTCCAACGCCTCGAAAAGCTAGGTGCTTCAACCAAGTCTCAGAAGTATCCATTCATACCCTGGGTCTCGTCTGTTACCCCTGATAAGAGCACAACATTATCCCCAGAGAACGCAGTATCTTATTGGAAGTCCAATTTGGAATCTCCAGTACGCTTTACTGAAGCCGTATCCAATCTTGTTAACTTGGATGATCTGTCTATCGGCGCATTAGTGGAAATCGGTCCACACCCTGCCCTTAAGAGCCCCTTAGCACAGATTGTCAACAGCCTGGGGAAGAACATTCCGCATGTTGCTTCATTAAAAAGGAGAGAAGACGCCCGCACATCATTACTCGACCTCGCCGGAACGCTATTTTCTCTCAACGCAGATATCAACCTGGTGGCTGTCAATGCCGTTGATAAGCAAATTGGTAAGAGAAGCGAAGGGCTGGTGCATGGCTGTACGGCTATCGACCTGCCCCCCTATCAGTACACGTACGGTCCCATCAAATACTACGAGAGCCGGATAAGCAAGCAATACCGCCTTCGCAAGGTTCCTCGTCACGATCTGCTTGGGTCTAAGGTAGCGGGTACCACAAGGCTACGTCCGCAATGGCGGAATATCATTCGCCTCAAGGATTTGCCCTGGTTGAACGACCACCGTGTGCCACCGCATGTTCTACATCCCGGTGCAGCACACATTGCTATGGCCATGGTGGCTGCCGAGAAAGCATATGCCGAATTACCTGGTGCTCTGCCCATCACAGGCCTCAAGCTTCGCAATGTTTCGATCAAAAAGACCCTGGTGGTCCCCCAAGACGATCATGGCATCGAAATCGTGCTGAGTATGGAGTTCGATGACAATGCGACTGCAAAGGCCCCGGGATGGGCTAGCTTCTCGATCGCGTCTGTTGTTCGTGACTCGGATCAGTGGACCGAACACTGTTCGGGGCTTATTAGTGTCGAAGTGTCCGCGTTCGAGCAGGCCCCTCCGATTGATACGACTATGGACGGACGGGCTGTAGATGCACAAACGTGGTATACCCGCTTCGCCGATATGGGCCTCCAGTTCGGCCCTTCGTTCCAAGGATACTCGGACATCTATGCTGATCCGGCAAAGAACGTCGCAAAAGCCAAGTTGGCTCTCAATACCACAGCAGGCATGTTTCCAGGCGGAGAGTCGAGCTACCCAATTCACCCAGCGTCTCTTGACCTTGTTATCCGCCTTGGGCTCATGGCCTGCAACGGTGGTCAGGCTGAGACCGCAAGCGTCCAGCTCCCTATTCACTTCAATCAAATGCGGTTCAACTACGGTCATATCCAGGGTCGTGACTGGGTTACCGGTGTCTCGCGCGGCGAGTTGCGCGGGCTACGTGGAGCCTATGCGCAGTTGCAGCTTGTGGACGAGACGGGTAATGTTATCATGGATGTCGACAATATGCGATTTACGAGCCTCAACAACGAGCAACAATCACCTTCAAATGCTGGACAATCCAGCATTGACTATGCTAGTCCCTTCACGCGACTTGTCTGGCGGCCTGACATTCGCACCATGAGCAAGAAGCAGTATTCAGCTCTGCTTTCACCTCCGGGAGAAAAGGGGGGACTAGTCCGCAAGCTCTGTGACGTCTTTGATCTGATGGGCCATGCAAACCCCGGGCTTCGAGTTTTGGAACTTAATGCTAGTGAAGATGCGGGTACGGCTCGGGCGGTCTTGAAGACGCTTAGTGGTCCAAACGGGATCAAGTGTTATAGGGAATACGTCTTGGCTGATATCTCCGAGGAACATCTGAAACCTGTCCGCGAGACTACTCCCGAGTTCCGCGATATCAGCTATTCCGTTCTGGATATAGAAACGGACCCCTTACAGCAAGGCTTCCAGGCGGGCACATATGATACCATCCTTTGGCCCACTACCACGAATGCTCCCAAGAGCATACGCCAAGCTCTCGCAAATTGCAGGACGCTCCTCAAACCAAATGGAAGCCTCATACTTGTCAAGCAGACGGAAGAGAAAACCAATGGCGCCTCCCTAGATTCAACTTCCTGGGATGGCATCTTTCAGGAAGAAGGATTCGAGTCAGCTGCTGCGTTAATGGATGACACTGGTGAGGTGAGAAATCACGAGACGATCATACTTACGACCCTCAAGAACACGAATAGACAGCGGGATACAGTAAACCCTGTGGTGCATCTGCTCCACGGTACCAGTGGCGTGCCCTCACTTCTCAAGTGTCTAGCTCAAGCCATGGAGGGACGTGGGTTGTCTACTCGGACTGTGCCCCTTGATAATGCACGAGAGGTTCTCGCGCCGAATTCCCACGTGGTGGCGTTTTTAGACGGTGAAAATCTGTTGATGAGCGCCGACCAACATCGGCTTGATCTGTTCCAACACCTTGCGGCCAATACTGCTAGTATGGTCTGGATCACCTCGTGTGGCTTGATAAAGGGTCGTAATCCAGATGGGGCCTTTGTCACTGGGCTACTGCGCACGTTGGGTGCCGAGAACCCAGCCGGCCAATTTCTTTCGGTCGATATAGATGCGGAGGACTTCAGGGTTTCCGAGGAAGACGTGAGAGAGCTGGTTAGCTGTCTAGTAGATCAGGAGCTGGCGCTACAGGAGGCACTCGGGGATAGCGATGAAATCGAAGTCAACCGCGAAGTGGCCTGGCAAGATGGCTGTATGTGGGTTAGTCGGATTGTTCCTGACGCGCACCTCCAGGGATATGCGAAGACGGCAACAACCCTTAATAACCATGAAGCCAAGATGGTGTCTCTAGTGAACCAGGGGCCCGTACGCGCGGACTTTGAGACTCCCGGAATCCTCACCTCCCTCTATTTCCGACCATATACGGAGCTGTGGAAGCCTCTGCCATGTGATTGGATCGAGGTCAAAGTGGAAGCCGTAGGGCTTAACTGGAAAGACTTGGGCCTTTGCTCTGGTCGATTCGACCAGAACAACTTGTCGAACGAATACTGCGGTGTCGTAACCAAAGCGGGTTCCAATGTGAGCAACTTACAGGTTGGGGACCGAGTTTACGGCATGGGTAAGGGCCACTTTGGAAATTATACTCATGTTCCAGCAGCACTCGCACAAAAGCTGCGGCCCGATGCCAGCGCTTTCGAAGCTGCCACTATGCCGTTAGTTTTCATGACCGCGGTGTACGCGTTTGAATACGTAACTCGCCTGAGGAAAGGCCAAACAGTGCTGATCCAGTCAGCTTCTGGTGGTCTTGGACTCGCCGCCGTCCAGCTTGCACTCTCGAAGTCTGCCGACGTCTTCGTCACTGCCGGGACGCCTGAAAAGGCACGGTTCTTGATCGAGAAGATGGGAATCCCCTCTGACCACGTTTTCTCATCTCGTAACTCTGCGGACTTGATGCGCATGGTACCCGTGACCAAAAACGGAGGGTTCGACGTGATTCTCAGCACAGCCCAGGGTGACATGCTATACGAATCCATCAAGGCACTGGCGCCGCTGGGCCATTTGATCGATGTCGGTCGCCTCGATGTCACAAGCTCGAAGACCATCGCCCTGGAGCTCTTCCAAAAGAGCGCGAGCTTTACCTCGTTTGATCTCGGCCTTGTGGTGGATAGTGACATTACCTTAGGCGGAGAGCTGATGCGGGCGGTAAATGAGCATCACCGTGCTGGACGCATTGGCCCTATTCGCCCTTATACGGTGTCGGATATCTCACAACTCGACCAAGTCCTGCTTGGTTTCTCCAAAGGCACGCATATTGGGAAGATGGTAATATCATACCAGGATCCCAGCTCCACGATTAGAATGCTCCAGTCGGCCCCTCCTGCGCATTTCGAGCCGGACGCTCGTTACGTCCTCGTAGGCGGGCTGACCGGCTTGGGCCGCTCTATCGTGAGGTGGATGTGTGACCGCGGTGCTCGAAACCTGATCATCTGGTCCCGACGCGGCGCAAGCAACCTAAGTCCTGAGGCCGTGAGCCTGGTCGATGAGCTCACCGCTCAAGGCGTACGCATCAAGTTGGTCGCCTGCGATGTCAGCAACCGGGAGCAGGTTCTGCAAGCCATGAAAGATGCCAGCTCCGATGGCACTGTTCGTGGGGTCTTCAACTATGCCGTATCCTACCAGGACATTTCGTTCGACAAGATGACGCAAGAAAAGTTCCACCAAGGCATGGCTGCTAAGGTTCTCGGAACCAAGTACCTACATGAAGCAACGGCGTCACTGCCCCTAGACTTCTTCGTCATGACCTCGTCCTTCGGTACCGTATATGCGTTTCCTACGCAGAGTACCTACCTGGCAGCTAACAACTTCCTGGACTACTTCGCGCGTTACCGAAGGCGCTGCGGGCTACCGGCATCGACGGTATCTCTGGGCTTCATCAGCGATCTGGGCGCCCTCACCCAGGACCCAGTCACCGTCGGCTTATTTGTGCGCGCCAAAGGGCAGACCGTGACAGGAAGCCAAGTTATACGCATGCTAGAGCCCGCCTTTGTACCCAACCAGTATGAGTCGCATCAGCAATGGTTTGGTCGACTGCAAGATCCGCTGTCCGAAGCCAACATCGTTACCGGCATAGACCCCGCAGTACTGGCCATAATGCGACGCGAAGAAGCCAAGACAGCCAAGACATCGGCCTCGGGCAGCGCCCCGCGCTGGTATCACGATGCTCGTGTCGCTCTGATGCTTCGTGCGCTGGACGACGCGTGGCGCTACCGCAACGGAGACGGTGGCTCGAGGACGAGCCAGGATGCGGAGGGCGCAGGGGAGCAGTCTCCCACTGCCCTGTTGCGGCGCCAGTTTGAGGTCGCGGTGGACAAGATTAGGGACTTGAACGGCGAGGAGCGTAAGAAGAAGTATGTCGAGACCGTTGCGTTCGTGATGGAGGCTATCAAGGTGTCCGTAGCAGAGATGTTGTTTGTCGATCCCTCGGCCGTGAATGCGACTAGCACGGTGGCGGACCACGGCATTGACAGCCTACTAGCAGCCGAATTCCGCAATTGGTTGCATGTTGCGTTTGGGAAGAATATCAGCATGTTGGATTTGATGGATTCTAGTACGAAGATCAATACGCTGGCGCAGAGCGTAGTGGACGATGCCGTCGGGATATAAGTGGTTACAAGACTATCAACAGTCTGTTCTATTGGGACTAGATGTACTTTACTACGTCGTTAGGCTTTCTTACACAATATTCTCTCACTTTTGGATTTAAGATTAATATCACATAATATAACGACCTCCCTACCTAGTTTACTTACCTTCTAGCTCTGCCTTTAGGGGTACTACAGACGTCCCACGCGCCATAGATGCGCCTGACGGCCACCCAACAGCCTGAAATGTAAGCTTTCCACAGTCAACAGCAGGTAGCTAGATAGTCCGTCCTTTGGACGTAAACAAAACCACCATCACCATCATCCCCAGTTTACCTTTATATTTTATTATTTCCAAAGTTCATGCTTTCTGTCTTGATACTGGTTATACACCATGCTACGGAAAGTCTTTAGATTTAACAACGAATTTTAAACTGCCTGTACTAGGACTTATATACGACATTCTTCCACTTAGCTAGAAAATTCTTATCATTACTATTTCCATGATATATTACACGGTATATAACCTACTTACCCTACATGGTAATGTGCCTACATAATGTACGGTCCTGGATATCGGGCATGAAGTGGGGCCCGATATTTTCGGCCGAAGAATTTCGGGTGTCCCAACATTTGATATTCACAAGGCTTGCGGTCTTAACCTTATTAAACCCGTTATCCCTTACAGTTCTAGCCAATATAAGGGAAAGAGCTAAGGTACCAATGTCTTTGTTTACGCATTTGCTATTTTAGGGCGGCAATAACGGACATAAGTTTGCCAATGAGTTGGGTGGAATACACCGTCCGATGAGATATTGGCTTGGCTCATACTCACCCCATCAATACAGGAAGCGGATTTTGCCATCAGAAAATGAGAGAATCGAGGATAAAAGCCTTGCCAGTTCATCGTTAGTTTAGCACCCTGAAGTGCTCACCACGAAACCGATAGTTCTCTCCTTTACACGCCAGCCCTCTTTCTTTTACCCTTTCTTTTCTTCAGTCGAACGCAATGAAGGAGCCAATTTCTTCGTCTGCTTCCAGCAACAACACAGGCCTAGAGGGGCCTCGAGGACAAGTTCCCCCGACCGAAGCCCTATTCGATCGCCAGGCTTCCGACTTGAGGGTCCACCAGGAAGTCGAGTCTTCGAAAGAGAGAGGAGAAAAATGGGAACAAGATGGTAGTGACGCAAATATCGCCAGCGAAGATGTACGCAAGATTACTGGGTTTCGCTGGTTCCTCATATGTGCTGCCCTGTATCTATCAGCTCTGATGTATGGCCTCGACACCACAATCGCAGCGGACGTCCAGGGGGCCGTTATCGAGACATTCTCGGAGGTGTCGCAACTAGCCTGGATCGGCGCCGGCTTCCCGCTCGGGTCCGTTGCCGTCATCCTCCCCTACGGCTTTCTGTATACCAATTTCAACATGAAATGGCTGTACATCGCGGGCATTGTGCTGTTCCAAGCTGGCTCGGCTCTCTGCGGTGCGGCGCCCACAATGAATGCCCTGATTGTCGGTCGCGTGTTTGCTGGAGCGGGAGGCACGGGCATCTATCTCGGAGGCCTGAACCACTTCTCGGCCATGACTACCCGGCAGGAACGAGGAGCGTATCTTACAGGGACGGGTTTCGTATGGGGCCTGGGTGCCATTCTTGGACCTGTGGTGGGTGGCGGCTTCTCGGACTCTTCAGCTACGTGGAGATGGGGCTTCTACATCAACCTTGTGATAGGGGCTGTCACGGCACCGGTATATCTCTTCTACCTCCCCGCTATCCATCCAGCGCCTGGAAAGTCCCTCCATGAGAGGTTGGTTAGCTTGGACTACGTCGGCTTTGTCTTGAGCGCAGGGATGTGGGTCAGCTTCGCAATGGGGTTCATATCTGCCGGTGGCATCTGGGCCTGGAGTGATGGCCGAACAATCGCTTTGATTGTTGTATTCGCCGCCCTTTCGATTCTCTACGCTGCTCAACAGTACTTTTGTTTATTTACGACACCAGAGACGAGATCTTTCCCAGGACATCTTCTCCGGTCTCGCACGCAGATACTTCTCTATATCACGACAACATGCGCGAACGTTGGAATGTTCTTCACTACGTTCTATACGCCGGTTTACTTCCAGTTTGCACAGAACGATAGTTCGCTTATGGCAGCAGTCCGGTTACTTCCCTTCCTTCTAGTGACTATCACCTTCAACCTTGCAACAGGCTGGGCTTTACCGAAAGTAAAATATTACATGCCGCTCTGTCTAGTCTCTGGTCTCCTTCTGACGTTGGCCAGTGGGCTATTTCTCGGCACCCTTACAACGGAGACATCTACCGCAAATATATACGGGTTCAGTATCCTCATGGCTACTGGAACTGGGATCACAATGCAATTAGGCTATGCAGTGGCGAGCTTGAAGGCTGCACCGCCGGACGTTTCCAGCGCCATTAATCTCCAGAATGTTGCCCAGATTGGCGCCACAGTTATCTGTCTCGTGGTAGCAGGCCAGGTGTTTCAATCAACCGCGGTTCGCAACTTGAACAATGTTCTCGCAGGCCGAGGGTACGGCGATGAAGAAATACGAAATGCCGTTGCCGGCGTCCAGAGTGCTTTATTCTCCACTCTAGATCCGGACACGCGAGTTGATGCAATCCATGCAATCACGGAGGCAATACGACGCGCTTTTATTGTACCTCTCGTTGCTGGTGTGCTGGCTACTATCAACTCACTTTTCATGCACAGAGAAAAGATACTCGGTTAACCGGGGGTAATGGTAGTAAACAGTGTTCACGTATAATTCAAGTTGGTGGTTTAAGATCTATAGCGATGGAAAGACATTTGATGGAGAAGATCGGTGTGTTAACACCAAATAACTTATAGGAATATAAATTTGATTGAGACAAGTGACGAGTTTTTATGATCAAGGTGGCTTGTGCACTCGCGATCGACATTGAGGGTGAGATAGACGTAGTGGACCGGCAGGGGGGTAGGTAGGTAGATGTCTTCGTCGCTGTTTTGATTGTCCGGGGTAGCAGACGGGAATGGTTTCCCAGTGAACAACATGTTGTTCGCATATACTCCCCTAGCGGAGGTATGGGAGGTGGAGAAGTAGGTCGAGGATGGTTCCATCTTTGCCTTGGATGTTGACGGATTTCCAACCGCTTAGAGGAGGTACAATGAGTGCATTGCTGTTTAGATATGAGTAGTGGATTATTTCGCGATACCATCTGAGGACGGCGTTGACAGTCTCAGCGCGGGAGTACATCATGAAGTCGCTTTGGTGTAAGTACGGTGTTGGCGGATGGACTGTTGCGGCTGTAGTGATGTTATTAAACCTCCGTTGCCTACCTTGTCCTGGACTGAAATATTATGGAGATCCACGCCGAGATCGCGATCGCGATCGGGCTCAAGTGGGTACGACGGCCGCCGGCTGTTCTCCACAAACCCGGATGTGTTTCGCCGTACAAGAGGACAGGCCACACCCGGTTAAGCAATATAACCTCATATATGAGATATTGGAAAAGCCGCCGACCTTTGCCGGGTACAGGGTTTAAATCTTACACCTATTATCATTTACATAATTGTAACGACGGGCATCTAGCATCACAACTAGTAAGCTAATCGCCCCGGCTTAGGGGCAGTATTGAGAAAAGGACACAAAAGTTCATAGTGTACCAATGAAATCCAGAGTGGTATTTATGTGCACAATCAAATATACGACCACCGTGATAATGTAGTACGTCGCATTTTAACGCTGTTATATTTATCAATTACGTGTAACAGCTGTAACAATATTCCAGGGCCTGCTTAGAAGATAAGCAGACGGAATCGAAGTAAAAGTAGACCACACAGTAAAAGGGAAGGTTGATGCTCCGAGCCTGCTAATTATTTTCAGTATATACCTAGTTACCTACTTAAGAGGACCAGGTAAGAAATATGAAACATAGATTGAATGAAAACCTTATATATTATGTCTCCTATCCCAGCCTTGTATTAATAGACTTGTACCTATTCATGCTCTAAAAAGAAATAACAAGGTAACGTGGTAAAAGAACCCGAAACTGAATCAAGGTGAATCGGTAAGTAATAGCACCGCAACTTTAAAAGCCTTCTTGACGTTGCGCAAAGCTGCATACGAAGTACATGTCTAGTATACCCAGATTCATGTTCTAGGTAAAATATCAAACACCAGTAGTAAAGCAACTAACTGCTTAGATTCAGGTTTTCAATGAAATTATCTGTTAGTATAGTTGTTGAAATCGGAATCGGGCTGTCGGCCATCACCAGGGCACATGATGAAGAATGAGGCTTCCACCGGGGGTGGGAGGGAATGGATGCTTAAAGTGGTTAATAAACCTCATATCTTGATTTCATGCGAATTTTCAGATCAGCAGGACAATGATATATCTAATTATAAATAAAAGTATTTCCTGTTAGCTAGGTCTCAGCATTCCTTGCTTGAAACCCTTCGTTGAACTATCCGTACACGCGCTTCCGCCCCTAACCTACCCTTACAAAATACCGAACCTCCTGACTAACTTAGAAACCTGAATAAGTTTGGCATAAAGAAACATATGGCACGCTACAAAGTCAGTATCGAAGTAAATATTATATTAGGCGTAATTTATTACTATTATGATGCAGTGCTGAACTACTCTTGGGGTAAAAACCCCTTCGTTTCACCATGTTCTTATTTTCTATGTTGTCGTGTTAAGCACGGAAATCATAGTTTTTTTTATATACCTTAAATCCATTTGCTAAGCTTATACTTGGAAGAGCTCTTTTGAAAATAGCACGCCAGAATAATTCATTACTTATAATTGTTTTATATAACGCTATTTAATACAGCATAGAGCTTATGTATATTAATATAAGCTTTTATAAGCACTTTACCATGTTTATGTCAAGGCTAAAAGCGAACACGAATTGCCCAAAAGGCAATTAGCTCATATATCGTATCCCGCAACAGTTTATTACCAAAATACTTTAGCAGGCATATTTGGTTTTATTTAATAAATTAAATAAACATATATGATAAAATATATCTTAAAAGTGATACCGCCATTACTTAGCTAGGAATAACGTATTTATTCATTTCTTTCATAATGTAACATGTGTATAAATACGAATAAATGCATATTTACCTACGTACTTTAACAATACATGTTAATTTCTTTTTATTGAAAATAATACTTAGTGAGATTATCTCCTTGTAAGTAAGGAACAGCATTGTGGTGGGGGGTTTATTATTCTGATACATGTGCCTAGAATCTTGGAGAAGTAGAGAGAGAGCACCGGTGGCCAGGGTCACTCGCTACCCAGTTCTGATCTGAGATCTTCAGTTGAACAGTCCACTAATGGACAGGATTCCAATACAGCCTACTGTAGTACGGTCTGCATATTATGAGAATATTACATATAAAGGAGGTAAGGCGTGGGCGGGGTAAAGGAGGTGAGAGCCAGACACATTGAAATTGGATCGCTGGTCATAAATGCTACTTACCGTATTAGGCACTTACCGAAACGCCTCAAAACCTTATAATAATGTGGTAGTAGTTACTTCATGTCACAATGTCACCATTGTCAGATGTCAGATGCAGAAGGGAAGTAGGTGGGGATCATACGTCGGTGGTTGTTGTGGTCTGGAAACGCATACTCGGGTATCTAGAAAAGAACCCAAGCCTAGCCTGCATATGAAATAATCGAGTGTAAACTTGCATCGGCAGGATTCTAGGCGCAAGGGGTGCTGTTGACTACCTGAACCAACCACCAATAAACCGAAGAGCCCGTGATCCGACTCGCCCACCATCCGCTTCTCTCCTCGCCTCATTTCTGTCGTACAACGTAAACAGGTAGCATTGGAAGGGAGGGATAGCTGCATGTGCCGCTAAAATGCCTAGCTGTATGGGCAGCCGAGAGGAGGTTGGACACTATTAATGAACCATCTAGCTACGAAATACTGACATATTTCCCTCCCACGAGCTCAAGGAGACGGTGGTACTGTAACGACCGTCTTGGATCCAGGAACTATAGGGGTTGGCGTGTTACACCGACGTCGTGTGCATAGTTGAAAAGGATTATGCGACCTTGGGCTCCTTTTATACGGAAGGGATACTCTTTAGAGTCGCAACAATGCAGCATATCCAGGCGGCCAGATCAACGGTAAGGCTTCGGCACGCATGAACGCCGAGCCAGTTCTCCAGCTCCGCAACATTTCGATCCTTTGCATCCCCTCGAAGCGCTCGTATGCTGGGCAGGATAAAGGGGACGTAGATTTGGTGTCCCAGTGCGAATAGGAGACCTTCATCACAAGGTCATTTAAACTGACTTTACATATGTATGTCGGTAGAGTTTTGAGGGTAGGTAGGTACCTGAGACATACCAGGGGAATGCCCCCCTGTCGTGGAGAATAGTGCCGGGAGAGTACCGTAATATAGCACCGCAGGAGAGGGCTGTGGTAGAGAGGAGACCAAGCACTCGAGGGGCGCCACGGTTGAAGAAGGAGGTGAAGTAGGAGGGCAAGAGTTTGTTGCTCAATGGCTGCAAGTCTGGTTTCCGAAACAGCGTCAGGAACTCGTACTGGTCCCAGGCAAACCACAAAGAACAAGTGGATGACACGACCGGGACGAGAGGTAATATGGCCGAAAGCCCTGCCGAGGCCATGGTGGAAAGGGTAGAGAAGGTCTGATGTCTGCGTCGTGCTGCGCCTCTCGATCGGATTCAAGTGGTGTATAAGTGCCTTAAGTTGGTAGGTAGGTAGGTAGGCGATGAACAATGTCGAGATTAGGAAATAGTCCCGATGGTGCATTACGTGCTCTTATAACATGGCTTCCATTGCCTACGTACGATACCCGGAAAGTCCTATATTAAAGGGACGAAAAGGAAGGGTGTCTCAGAGAGTTGAGAGTAGTGCCGAATCCTATCTACGGTTGATTCTGTTATGTGCTACGTTAGATACCTAGGCAGGTAGGTATAATATACAATCACCTCAGCCACCCCCTCCCTCAATGCAACTGTAGCATATGTTTTCATCCCTTTGGAAGAATTCGTGCGACATATAGGGTAGGTAAAGTCCTAGTAAGCTGGAGATGAGACACTTGCTGACGTGAGCTATGGGGGCTCTTTCACGGCACTCTACCCATACTGTAACCAGAAGAAAGAGAGAAAATGAAACATATAGATCTTGTCATAGCTGTCGCTTTTATAATAGCCCAATTCCACATATAACTGCCGACCATTTAATAATGGCGTATTAGCAGGTAATACTAGGGTAGGCTGAGAGCTTTGGGGTTTTTGTCGCATCTGGCTGGATCTGACGTATAACTCTGGATTGGACGATGTTCCCAGCAAGAAAAAGAAGTCTAAAAGTAAAATAGTAATATTGTTTTGATTGGTAAAACCAAGTAGAGCGTCAATATTCTGAGCTAGGCAATTAAATGGCATTCTAACCTAGATGTAGCGATTCAGACTTTAAGGTAGTAACTGCGTATACATTACTCCGTACATTATTTAGACTCAAATGAGTCTAGGCTACTTTAAACAAGTTGTAGGTTTGAATTTCTTAGCATTGAACCTGAATATCATTGTATCCATATTGCCTGAGATGCGTATATGTCACGGTTACCGTGCTGTATTCTAAATCCACAACAATATGGCCCTTTGCACCGAGACAATTTTTACGAGTTGGTGGAAATTGAGTAGAGTCAGTCATGAATTCGGATCCATATGTACATAGGGAGTTGCTAATATTGATCGTGCGCGGACAAATAAACCTAGAAGTATGTGAAAACTAATCGTGATACGCAAAAGCCAGCTCTTCCATATCCCACAGTTTGATGTCTCTATATCCCCTATTCAAGTCTGTTAGAAACTGCGCGTGACTTCTAGCAGGTATCTATGTGCACTAGTTACCCCTGACAAAGAGATCGATATCCCAGCTTTGTCCATTCAGTCTGGCTATGCAATCATAGTACCTATAACGACCAAATTATTTCAAAAGATGAACACCCCTAACTTCAGGAAAATCAAACTGTAAATTGCCCCGTCGAGTGGGCAATATGCGGTTGTTGAAGAGATGGCCGCGAATCCTCTAGATACACGGTGTCATCGGCGATTTCCCTCGAGTCTGAGAACCAATGCTTTCTAGGTTTGGTGGAACGTGTTTCTTTAGAATCGCGAAAAGAGTCTGAGCTATTCACATACGTGGGCTCACTCTTCAAAGTCATATATTGCTTCAGGCCTAAGAACACTTTCGTCTGCTGAAGACCCTGTATGGCCTTCGGCACGAAAGGCGCACATAGGATCAGATTTGCGCATGTTGTCTCGCATAGAGAGCATAGCGCCAAGATGGAAAAGTAGTAAGTCGTATCATTCGATCTGTAGAAAAGCGTCGCGTAGTACAGGCGCACGAGACTCGCGACGCAGCCCCTATTTCGCACGGAAATTGTCAGCATCCGCGAGGGCGAAAGAGGGGATTTCAGCATTCTGCAACTTACGTTATACCGATGAGGAATATGAAGCTAACACCCAGTTTCTTCTGCCACGATATGCGTAGGCCCCAGATCACCTTCTGCACAAGGATGAGAGGAATCAGATCTAGGGTGAAGTTGGTAGTGGCCGAGGCCACGCCGAATTGCGGGACAGAGAAGCGACAATAAGCACCAGGAATCAGCGAATTCCAATTGCTCTCAAAAGGAGTGCAGTTGACGAGGTCCATGATGAATATGATGATCGAGAGGGCGGAGACGGCCGCGCAGGTGGTGTAGCATGCCCAGGTGAAAAACCCACGTTTTCCATCAGGGACAAATATGCTTGTCCATTCTAGCAGAATCGCACATTTGATAAAGGCGATAATCCAGAGATATAAAAGAGTGGCAATCCAGCAGACCTGGCAGTTTTCAGTTAGCTATTCCGTCTCCACGGAGGAATGAAAAACATGCTCGGACTTACGTATGAGAACGCCGGGACATCCCTCAAGCGAACATCCCACATGTGAACTAGATAGCCGGACGTCCAGGTGAGCCGGTAACTGAAGTAAACATATACCCAGAAGAGCGGCTTGGTCTCTAGTTAGTGAAAGATTGGACCGACAGATAGCTTTCGCGAGTCTAGTCAACATACAAATGCCAGGAATGTCAAATCTGGACAAGCAGTTAGCCGGGTTATACATATGAAATCTTCTTAGCACGATAGGGGAGCTCACAATCCGCAAGAATGAGTTTTTTAGTTAGATACTTTGCGTAGAAGCGGATCGCGTAGAATATAACAAAAAGCACGACGCAGACAGTGATGACCGGAATGGCGACATGGTTGCCATTTGGTGGATCGTCCAGGTTCGACACTGAACCAGCTGGTGCGGGGATAGTTGGCCCGTCCAGATTGATCGCTTGTCGTGGGAAGGCAGAAGACGAGGAGTACGACATTTTGATAACATGAAAAGTCCCATGCAGTTCAAAGGGTCTGAAGTTAAACCAAAGTGGCTTCTAGAGGAAGAGATGGAGAAGGGATAGTCGACTGAGAAATGGATTCCCAACCTACGGAACAGTGGGCGGCGTCTCGGGACTTTTACGAGTAGGCATCGAAAGAAGAGGGCAGAAACCACAATTCCTCCCGGGTAGGATCATGCTGGAAAGAAGACATTGATACACATATCATCATTGAGACGGAGTGTTACACAGCAGTTTACCAGCCAATAGGGGTAAATGGACGTGCATTGAAGGATTCGATCTGCCCACACTTTTCAGCTTACGACCCTACCACTTGGAGAGGGATGGGAATAGGCGGAAACAGGGAAGAGAGAGGGAAAGGGAATGATATCTTGTTGTCTGTTCACCGTAGGGGTTGGGGGGGGGGGGGGGGGGGGGGGCGAGGTCGATATCTTTAACCCAGATGATCGTCAATATGATTAAGAGGTGTTGTTGCGCCGGCGACAACGTTTTTGTAAAAATCCACCCCGGTACTGCTGGTAAGATGCTGTTAGTCAGTCACTGCGTTGCCGCGTCACCAGATCAGCATGGCCTTACCTCTTCCTTACAATAACAGCATGATTTGCGTTCAAATACCTTACTGTGTTTGACTTATTATCTTCCTGTAGCTAACCGCCTGGCAAAATCTTGACTCATATCAGAGGCCATAGAGCCGACATGGTGTATTATTAGGTCGAGTATAGGTATGTGTAAGACTGGACCATATGAAATGCAGATACGACCAGGTTTGCTATTTACAGCATGTGCCTTAATATAAGAGAACAACTACCTGCCTAGGTAATTTTGATGTATCATTTGGTTTTATTTGCTCACACACTCCAGGTATCCAGGCACCATAGGTATTAGTTAATGAGCGCGTAGTCCTTCTCCCCATTCTAACGGCCAACGTCAATGCATAGGCATTAATCCAGTGATTCTATATAAATATTGCACTGAATTATCTGTTCGTACTAGACCAGGCTGGTCATATCGTGCTACGAGATCGTATCATCTCCATTTAAGCCATCACTCTCAGAAGCTAAATATACACATCGCAAGGGAGGTTGATGATTACATGGCACACAGACCTAGGCCTTGGTTCTAGCTTGCTCAGGAAGTGATTTAAGCCTGATTTATCCCTTACGAAATACCCTACCCTTTGTCTAAGACTGCTGTAAAAGCCCCAAGCAGTTCCATTTCTTAGAGTACCCAAGTAGTCAATATCGCAAACTCGACGCTTTCACATTTGCCTTTCTGCTTACCTACCTATCTACTGACCTACTTACACTGCCTTCTCCCACCAACGAACGTCGTCATTGACTACACGAAATGGCGCCAGCCGAAAAAGCCACTCCCGAAACGGCGTCTCAGGGACGCGGGCTGCGCTTCTGGGTAAGTGACCGCCGCCTTTGTATCCCCTTCCATTATTACGTAATTACCTATTCAATGCTGACAAGCTCCTGGAGGCCATCATGACATCCATGGCGGTATCGAGTCTTCTCGCAGGCCTGGACGCCACCGCTGTCTCGACGGCCATGCCGTCGATGATCGAGGACCTCGGGACCAGCCAGGGCTTCATGTGGATCGCCAATGCGTACCTGCTCACGACGACTGCGTTCACGCCGATCTTCGGCCAGACGGCCAACATCTTCGGCCGCCGTGCGCTCACGCTGTTCGCCATCATCATCTTCGCCGTCGGGTCGGCGATCGCTGGTCCTGCTCCCACTCTGGGCGCACTCGTGGCCGGCCGCGCCATCCAGGGCGTCGGCTGTGCCGGGATCAATACGATGGTGGAGATGGTGGTGTGCGACTTGGTGCCTCTGCGTGAGCGCGGCAAATTCATGGGCTTCATATTTGCCATCTACGCTATTTCTACCACGATCGGACCCCTCATAGGTGGTGCGTTTGCCACGTACGTGACGTGGAGATGGATCTTCTACTTGAATCTGCCGCTCTCTGGATTGACCCTCGCTATGGTCATTCCGTCTCTTGGGGCATTGCCCCAGGGGTCAAGCATATCCCTAAGCTCGCTCAAACGAGTCGACTTGGCCGGAAACACGCTTCTTGTCGCTGCAATTACTTCTATTCTGCTGGCTCTGACTTGGGGTGGTGGTGAAGAGCCTTGGTCGTCTTGGAGGACCATATTACCCCTTATCCTCGGCCTAGTGGGGCTACCTTTGTTCCTCCTATTCGAGACGAGGGTGCCAGAACCAACCACGCCCTTAAGGCTGTTTGCCAACAGGACATCCCTTGCTGGGTTCTGGTGCGCTTTCACTCATAACATGCTGGTGTTCTGGATTTTGTTTGTCTTGCCTATCTACTTCCAGGCCGTCCTTGACGATTCCGCCTTCAGGTCCGGCATCAACATATTACCTACAGCTGCCGTCTGCATGCCCTTTACGATAGTAAGCGGAGGTGTAATGACCAAGCTAGGGCGGTATCGCCCGTTGTTGATGGTCGGGTTCGCGCTCTTCCCCATCGCCATTGGACTCTTTACCAGACTCGACCAGAACTCGACCATCGGCTATTGGGCTGGGATTCAAATCATCGGGGCACTTGCCATTGGTATTATAACTCCAGTGACTTTGCCAACAATTCTGACCCCTCTGCCCGAATCCGATGTGGCTGTCGCAACGGCGACATGGGCTTTCATGCGCGGGTTTGGAACAATATGGGGAGCTGCTATACCCCTGGCTGTTTTCAACTCCAGGGTTAACTCCTTAGTAGCCTCTAACCTGCGCGACAACGAGGCTGCGCGTACCTTACTATCTAACGGGGGAGCCTATACCTTAGCAGCTGGGGGGACTGTGTACTCTGCATTGGGGTTAGATGGCAATCCAAGTCTTGAATCTACCGTGAAGGATATCTACGTCTCCAGTCTCAAGTTGTGCTGGCAAGTGGGCCTTGCTTTTGCGCTGCTCGGTTTCCTTTTGACATTCCTCGCCAAAGAGATCCCCATGCGCACTGAACTGGAAACGGAATTTGGACTGGCTGAGGGATCTGAGGGGAAGAGTGACGGGGAGACGGGAAAATAGCCTACCCTGACATCGATGGCATGAGGATAGCAGCCTTTCTCTGCGGATCGGTGATCTTGTGTTAGTCGTGATATTCGTTATTGGATGCACATAGACAAGGGGAGAGCGAGCAACAAGGATCTGGAAGGATCTGGGTGCCTATCGGGGTGCGACCAGGCGGCATCCACAAGGACCATGCATAGAAAGGACTATGCATATTACCCATGTATTTGAAATGCAAACGCTTTCTAAGCTTCTAACGCAGGTGATTCCCATCCTTCCAATAATCCTTCTCGGCAATGCAATGTCCTATCGAGACTATAACCTAGAAGTCCAGATATGGATGTGCCGGTCTATTAAAAAGAAATACAATTATATATCAGTTGAAATATTACGAATCAAGTGCTAAAATATAATAAGCGCCTTAGCTTATTCGGGCTTATAACTAACAGGAATCACAGTGGAATAACTGTACATATAGCCTTGTATGACTGGACCCCTCCCCCAGGATATGACATCTTAATGCCGGTATCAACGATATATGTTACTAATTACTACACCGGTGTAGTTGTACGAATTAAGTCCAGGCGTTTACGCATCTGTTTATGTTCATATAAGAATAGACTAGCTACCTACAGTGGGAGAAAATAAAAAACGTCCAATTTTGGTTTTGCGGAGCATTAGTAAAAATAAAAAACGTCCAATTGCAGATTACTTATGCTAGCTACATTTTACTTTATTAAACAAGCTTGCATTAATAAATAAAATAAATAAAAATGTGTTTTATATATATTAACTATTGCTTTATAATATAATAATTTTTTTTTATTTTATTTGTTTTATTTGCTATTGTAAATAATAGTTAAAGTTTAAAGGTTACTTTTGATGTTTAGACGTAAATTATTTTTTTCGCGCTGGGACGAAAATAAAATTGGACGTTTTTTATTTTCTCCCACTGTAGGTATGTGCCCCTATCATCAGTAGGACGGTCAGGGACTTGCACATTCGTTCGTTGCTGTATTAGAGTCGAACGGTGCCAGTGGTCTCAAAGTATGGCCACTTACATGTCTCACGGTATCATGTGTGCCATTAGGTTACCTTGCCACATATGGCCCTACAGAGTGGGAGGTTTCATCATACATGCGATCAGAGGATCTCCATAGGACTGCGCCTGCAGCTTGCAGATAGCTAGGCATCAGAAGCTCTCGACGGTAAACAACCTACCCCTCCAAACCGTTATTTTTAGATCGGTACCCTCCTTTCGGAAAGTAAGCCCAATGTAACCAACAAGGGAATGTGGCCTGTATACTAGCATAATAATTGAAGGTGGGCATATGTAGGGGATCAGAAGTACGGCAAGCTACAGATCATAGCTGAGTATTAAGTTGTTGGGTCACACAGCAAGGTTGTATCAGACTCCGCTTCTGATGAATTGAGCTTTTCATTATTCCCAGAAGCAACCGACCTTTGACTTATATGTTGCATTTGGGGAAAGTCGGATGCATTCCTTCAAAGCAAAACCACATATGCTCTGTTGCAATATATCAAACGCCACTTCTTCGGCCTCACACCAATCAGCGTGTTGGTCTAACGCTCGATGTTGTTGGAGCCTGGTAAGGATTTTTGGTTGCGGAGAGAGAAAACAGGATACGCCATCAAGACTCGGAGCACTTGTGTGTGAAATGTGATAAGTGACATGACAAATTATTATTGGAAGTTCCAAGGGAGATGTTTTCATTCTCGTGATGCTAGCCATCAAGGCTTCCAGGTACTAAGCTAGGCTAGGGTAGGTAAACAGTTCTACTTTTTCATATTGACAACTTCCCCGGTCTCCAGAAGGTAAGGGGTACAATATCCCAGGGAGAGCAAGGCCTTGCTCATGTCAACCCAGTCGTCCTGATCTTTCACCGCTACCAACCAGTCTGGGTCAGACATGACCTTCTTGATGGTTTCCATATTAGGAAGCGTATATTCAATAAAACAGTCGAAGTCGGCAAAGTCCCAGCTGGGTCGTAGCTTACTCATTTCCTCTTTGAGAGCGCTGTTAAGAGATGCCGGCGTGACAAACTAGATGTTTGACGTAAGTACTTTGGGTGGTACTATGACTCTGCACGAAGGACTCACGAGAGAATAGCTAAGCATACCGTGCCTCTTGAAGACAGGCATGGCTATTGGGAGGTGCTCCTCCACGATCCATTTGATGAATTCCCCATGGGTGTGCTGGGGCTTGCGATAATGGGTGACTGTATATTTCAGAGGCTGGGCTCCATTCTGTGCAGATGCTTCGGTCATCTTGATGGTTTGTTTGTTGTGCTATGGTAGGAAAAGTAATGTCTACTACCGGTCTTGTCCTTTGATAGCGGAGGAGGAATGAGAGGCAGAAGGGGGAAGATAGAAGGGGGGCTCGATCTCTTTGAATTATAGGCAGCCTTAAGGCTCTTCTCTTGAACCCCTCCATCCGAGCTTAAGGTCTGACCTCGCGTTTCTTACGTCAATCGTTGGGCTTTGTGTGACATTGAACTGACCGGTACTTTTCTTACCTTATTTGAAGAAAGGGATGAATGGAAAGGGGGGCCAGTGGGGGCAAGGGGGGGAATCCCTCAGCTATGACACCGGGTCTGAAGGATCTGCTACCCCACCATACCAACACCCCATCCAAGAGGTATCGTGACAACAGCATATCGGAATCTCAAGGCTGACTGACCTCAAATGGATGTTAGGCTATATGGCTAGGAGTTTTTTTAAATATTCGTTTAATTTCATTTGCTATTTTTCAAAGGAATTCATAAAAGTCTGGATTTTTATAAAGTACCTACCTACCTACCTATATTAATTCAATATACCTACCTCCTCCTTATGCAAATGACCTATAGCTGTATAAAATCACCGATTTTTAAAGTTTATTATAATAAGTGGTTTTACAAACTAGCAGAACCTATACCGCTTTTTTCTTTTTATAATAATAACTTTTAAGGTATTTTTCGACTTGCTATTAGCTTATTTTCTCGTTACGCATAAAATTTTTATTACTTGCATTTAATATATATTTAACTTGTTATAAAATAACATTTTATTAACGCTTTAAAAATTAAATCGTTTTTATTTTATAATAGCTTTAAATTTATATTTAAAAAGTAAAGTTTTTATTAAAAGCATTTTAACTGTAAAATTACTTTTTAATTAAGCGTTAATTAAAACGCAAAAAGCTTTTAATTAATAATTGCAACCTTTAAACTAAAAATAATCAACCGTTTATTTTAAAAACGTAATTTTTAACTTGCAGCTTTTTAAAAGCTCGCAGCCGGCGACCTCGTAACCGAATTTTTTTAGCCTCGCGTTAAAATCGCGCTTAAAACGCGCGCAGGCCAACATTAAAAAAACTAACGTAACTTTAATTAAAAAATCTTTTTATTAACGTAAACTAAAAATTTAAGCTTATAAAGTTACGTTAAAAAAGCGCGAAATAAAATTAAAAACTTAATAGTTACAGTAAAAATTTAAGTAATTTACGCTTTAAACTTGCTTTTTACGCAATTTATTTTTTAATAACAATAATTTAACTGCAAATAATAAGTTTTTACTTTTTATTATTATTATTATTTTTAATAAGTTTTTTAACATTAAAATTAAATAAATTTTAATTATTTATTATAATTTTTTTAACTTATTAAACTTAATTAAATTACGTGTAAATAACTTTATAAGCTTATTTTATAATATAATTTACTTTAATTATATAAATAGCATTTTTATAATAACTATAAACTTTTTATAAATTAAAATTTATAATTTAAACGTTATAATTTAAAGTTATTATTTTATAACTTATATAAAAATTTATAATAGCTTATTTTTTAAATATATATACGTTTTATTTATAATAGTTTACTTTATTTATAATATATTTAGCTTAATAATAATTTACGTTTTTAAACAGGTTATTTTATATATAATAACTTAAATAATTAAATATAAAGCATTTTTATATAAAGTAAAATTATAATTATTATTAAATTTAGTTTAAAAAATTAAACATTTTAAATTTTATAACTTTAAACTATTAATGCTTTTTAACTATATTAAAAAAAAAGCAAGTTTAAAAAATATTTAGTTTAAAATATATTTATAATAAAATACTTTTAATTGCATAAAAAAGTTAAACTTAAGTGCATGCTTATATTTATATTAATATAATACATGCAGTTTAAAAAAGCACAAGTAGTTAAACTGCATTAAAAAAAAATAAAAATACGTAGCTATATTAACTTTAAAATACGGTCGCAATAAATGTAAATTAGCGTTAATGCGCGTATATATATAACCTAGTTAAATAAATATATTTATTTTAAAAATTATTTTAATAATATATATATGTATCCTGGCGCTGCTACGTTTTAATTTAAACATAATATTGGTTTTTTTAGTATTTAATCTGTTAAATTTTAAGTTAATTAACTTACTGTTTTTATTATAATTTAACAATTAAGCGTTAATATTTTATAATTACTTTAATAACTTAACTATATATATTATAAACATTTTAAAATTTAGTGCTTATATTAACTGCAAGCTATTTTTTAACTTAAAGATTTTTTTAAACTTTAAATTAACATATAAAAACTTTAAAATTATTACGTTTTAAATTTAAATAAACGTAATATGTAAAAAAATATTAAAATTATCGTTAAATAATTATATTTTAAACTTTTTATTAAATTTAGTTTTAAAAATAAATAAAAATTAACGTTATATTTATTATTTATTTTTTTTAAATAACGACTTAATTAATAATTATATTTTTTTTAAATATAGCACGTTATAATATATAACAATTGAAAATATTTTTATAATAATATGTTAAGTAGGCATAAAAGTATAACTTATTAAAAAAAACTTAAAAAACGCATTTTATTTAATACCGGTAACGATTTTATAATAATAATTATTTAACTTAACATAAAAAAACCGCTAGTATTAAAAAAATTATCTTTTATTTAAACTACGTACGGTTTTATATTTTTTTAACTTGTTTATAAAAACATTATATTAAATGTTAATAACATTATTAATATATATTTATATAATATATTATTTTAACAATTTTATTTTTATTATACCGATTACGGTTTAAAATTAAATTACCTGCGTATATTAAGTATATAATTAGTTAGTTATTGCGTTAAACATTTTTTTAAACTTAAAAAAAAACGATAAAAACATATGCTTAAAAGTATTAAAAATCGAAATTAATATTAATATAATAATTGCACGCTTATTAAATTATAAAATATTAAAAGCTATTTAATTTATTATTAAAACGTTAACTATAAAAACAATTACTTGCTGTAATATTAAAAAATTATTAAGCTATTTAACTTTTTATATAATAATAATGCTATTAAAACATTTTTTTACAATAATAATATAAAATATATTATTTAATTTTAATAAAGCGTTATATAAACCTTTTATATAAATAGTTATTATTAACTTAACATAATAAAAAAACTTTTTATATAAGTTTAACAGTAAATACTTATTATTAAGCGCACTATAAACAATATATTATTTATTTATAAACGCGTTTTATTTAAAAATAAAAAGCTTTTAATATTATAGCTTTATATTAATAAAAAAATAAATAAACGCTTTTTTTATATTTAAAAGTTAATTATATAATAATTAACTATTAATAACTAAAATTACATTACATATTAATACTTTTAAAATTATTATAATTTAAGTTGCTTTTTACCGTTAAACTAATATTTAAATATTAAATATAATAATAGTTTATATTGATAATATTATAATAAAAGTAAGCTTAATGCATATAATAATTAAAAACGCTTTATTTATAGCTTTTTTATAAAATATACTTATAATAGCAGCAAATTAAGACATTTTTTTATATGTATAATACGTATTTTTAAAAAATAACAACTTAATTAATACATTATTATATTTTAACTAAAAAACGATTATTAATATATGCTTTTTATAATAAAACTTTTTATAACGTACTTTTTAAACCGTTTTTTTTAATAAATTGCATAAATAACATTTAAGCTTAAATATATTTAATTATTATAAACCGGTTTAATAAAGTCGACTTGCTACGTTTATAAATCGGCAATTATAAAATATAAACTGTAATATAAAAAATATAAAATTAATTTATAATTAGCTTGTAAAAAAATTTTAACGTAATATGTTTATAAACGGGCATATAGTTTATTATTAAAATAAATATAAAGTTTAACATTATAAACAAATATGTCCGCATTATAATTAATTTACGTTAATTTAAAAATCGATATTTAAGTATTTAATAGCTTTTATATATAACGCTTAATTTAAAAAATAACGTATTTGTTTTTTTACAGCTTTTATAAAGCAGTAAAAAAGCCGATTTTATTAGCTTTATTAAGCTAAATTATAAACAAAGTGGCTATAAAAAATAAACAGCTTAAAAATTAATTAGTAAAAAACGCAGCGTTTATATTAATATAATATAAATTTTTACGATTTAAAAAAATTACGTATATAAATAATAATTAAGTAAAAAAGTCGTTTTTTTAAACAATAAAGTTATTTTAAACATGTGTTTAATTAGTAGCTTTTTTAAATTATTTCTATTTATTATTATAAATAAATAAAATAAATTATAAAAAACTTAAAATAAATATAATTATTAACTGTATAAAAACCGACATTTATTTAATTTTTTATATAAAATGCTTATTACATTAAACGTTAACTTTAACTTATAACCTTAATAACAACCTTTTATTTTAATTAATAACTAGTGTTTTTTTAAAAAAATAAGCGTTATTTATACTAGCAATGCAGTTAGTAAACTTTAATATACTAATAGGCATATACACAAAGTATAGCTTTTAAAAAAGCGCAGCTTAACACGCGTACGATTTTAGAATAAGCAAAAAAAAAATTAAAATGCTTAACAAATAGTTATTAGACGCAATAAAACGATATTATAAAACTTTAAGCGCAGTTTTAATTTAATTATAATAACAGTTTATAATTAATGCAATAATTACATTTAAGTAATTTAATTTAATCGAAATTTTAATAACTTATTTTTAAGTTTTTTATAACTTATATTTAAATTTACTATAAGTAGTAGCCGACTTAATTACGGTTTAATTAATAATTAAATAAAATTTAATAATATTTATTTATTTATTATATTTAGCACTATAATTAATATAATATAACCTGTTTTTTTTTATAACCTTTTTATAACTTATATTTAATACACGCATAACTTGCACTTAATATATACACAACGCCTACATAAACCTGCCTTTACTTATTAACCCTTTTATTTTTTGCTATAAAGCTAATAAAGCTAGTAAGGCTAATTAACTTGGCTTTTTATACTGCTTATTTTAAAGTTTTTTTTATAATTTATTAATTATTTAATTAAATATTAATTATATTTTATAAAATTACTTACTTTTTACTTTATTAAACGCTTTTAAGTTAGCATTAATACGCG
This sequence comes from Biscogniauxia sp. FL1348, assembly GCA_022544895.1. Taxonomy (NCBI): domain Eukaryota; kingdom Fungi; phylum Ascomycota; class Sordariomycetes; order Xylariales; family Xylariaceae; genus Biscogniauxia; species Biscogniauxia sp. FL1348. Next base: position 27,130 of record JAJNNV010000054.1, on the reverse strand, counting down.
CGCTATGCTAGGCTGCGTAAGTAGCATTTTATTTTTTATATTTTAAATAAATTTTTAACGCTTTTAAATTAAGCTTTTTATAACTTATTAATAACTTAAAAACGATTTAAAATAGGCTTATTTATAAGTAAATATTTTTTTTTTATTTTTAACTGCTTTATAAATGCATTTTATATATTTAATAAAAAACAATATTGTTTAATTTGCATAAAAATTTTTAAAGCTTTTTTACGATTTATTAACAACTTAAACACGATTTAAAAGCGGTTTAAAAGCAATTTGTATAAAAATCGTAAAAACATATATACTTTTATATAATGCGTTAAGCAATGTTAATAAATAATTTCGTTTTTATCGTACTCTAGTAAATTTTACTTTTTTATAAGTTGTTAAAAAATTAAAAAAACGTTAAAAAAAAGTCGAAAAAAAATCGTTTTTACTTATTACCGGTACGTAAAGTTAAAATTTTAAAAATAAACTTAAAAGTAAATTTAAAAAACATTATAATAAAAAAACAATTTTATAAGTCGTTAATAAGTCGTTTTAAACTTAATTTTTTAATTTATTTATAACTTATAAAAAAATAAAAAATTTACTTTAATAATAATAGTAATAATAATAATAGTAATAATAAAAAAAAAAAAAAAAAAAAGAAAAAAGGTTAAAAAAGCTTATATTAAAAAAAAAAGCAGCAAAATCTTAAGTAGTAAAAACCGGCAAAATAGCCACCGCCCTTACACTTTATATTAACTTTATTAAAATAGCAAGAACTTTTTTATTTAATAGCGCGCATAGGCCGTTTTTACCATGCGTACGTTTACAATATAAACTTATTAAAAAAAAAAAAAATAACATAATTAAGCGTAAAGTTTAAGCTATTTTAAATTAATTAAAGTAATTTTAAGTCGTTATTATATTATAAATAAATTTTAAAATATAAAGCTGTCGATTTGGCTAATTTAAAATAGTTTACGCTTTTTAATATACGTATTAAAATTAATTTAAAAAATGCTTTAAAATATGCTGTAAATAAGTAATTTTATAAACTAATAAAACTTATATTGCTTTTTTTTTTTTATAATAATAACTTTTAAAGCATTTTTCGACTTATTATTAGTTTATTTTTTTGTTCTGCCCGCTTTTTTTGCATATAATAGTTTTAAAGTTAATTTTTTATTTTTTATTTTGTTTTTTTTTTAGTTAAAGCTATTTTAAATCAGTTAAAGCAGTTTTAAATCGTTATCGTGCTATAAATAAGTTTTAAAATGCAAAGCTGCCGATTTAACTAACTTAAAATGGCTTACGCCCCTTAATATACGTATTAAAACCAATTTAAAAAATGCCCTAAAGTGTGCTATAGAACATATAATTACCTAGGGGTATATACTCACATAACAGGTAGGGCGCAGCCACCAATTAAAATACTATATCCTTTATACAATAAGTATATTAATGCCTTTTATGGTTAGAAATAGGGCAATCTTTAATTTACTGAGCCTTCTTTTTCCTTTTCATGATATCTAGTGCTTATAAAAGGGGATCGTGAAGATATGGTACGCCGTAGCGGTATAGTCTCTAGAAATATATATACCTATATTTACCCCTGATGCAAAGTATCAGTGATATTTGCATCTCAATTTACAAAAATCACAGAAAAAAACCTCATCTTGGGTTTTAAATCGATTACCCAGATAGGTAAGTTCCCAACAAAAAAATCAATTTTCAATGAGCTGACTGTGTTAGATTTTAGACCCAGATGTCGCTTATGTACATAGGCTTAAGGCCATGTCAACTTGACCCGATTATCACTCGACTCGTATATTCAAAAAGCGTACGTAAGTAAATATATGCGCCGTAACGTATACAAAAATATAATATGCGATGGCTGTAAGATACTGCGAACCGTCGTATGTTTGTATAGGCCGAGCATAAGATGTATATTTCCTAGCAAGACCTTCATTAGTCCAGTACAACGGTGAGTGGTTGTGCTAGATATTACGTCCCAGATTAGTTGAAACTATATATTATTGGCAGGATGAAGCAGTTAACTTCATGTTATATATCCGATACGTGCAAGGCCTTGGGCGTACCTCGCCTCCGGCCCTCCCAAGTTCCTAGGACCTCTGCCTAGATATTCACGTAATCCTTGCTCCTGAATCCCGGATTACGATACCTGCTCGGTCTTACTTCGTGTAGATAGGCCATCATCCCATGTGCAGCGAGCCTCGAGGTGGGGGCTGTACTGAGTATTCAAATGTGATATTTATCCCATCCCAGCATCTTTGCTTCTCACCTATCACACTCAATTACTTTCTCGACAGACACGCAAATAATTCGCCAGCATGGACGGCAAGGGAAACACTACGCCAGAGCCTATTGCCATCATAGGCAGTAGCTGTCGGCTACCTGGTGGCGCCAACTCTCCAAGCAAGCTTTGGGAACTTCTAAAGCACCCCGTTGATCTCCTGGGCGAGATTCCACACAACCGGTTCAACCCTTCGGGATTCTATCACGAAAATGCAGAGCACCCTGGGGTTAGTATGGCATAACGTATTTTTTTGAAGATGCTTAAATCTAACCTGAGTATAACAGACAACGAATGTGACAAAGGCCTATCTCCTTCAAGAAGATCTATGGTCTTTCGACAATGAATTTTTCAACATCAGTGCCAGAGAAGCTGAATCTATGGATCCCCAGCAGCGGATGATATTGGAAACAGTTTATGAGTCCATGGAGTCGGCTGGATACTCGATCCCGCAGCTTAAGGGCTCATCGACTGGAGTGTTTGTTGGTCAAATGTCAGATGACTACCGCGATCTCATACTACGGGATGTAGACTGCCACCCACAGTACGCAGGGTCGGGTATTGCTCGATCTATATTAGCCAACCGCGTGTCGTATATCTTTGACTGGAAAGGACCTTCTATGAATATTGACACAGCCTGCTCCTCCAGTCTTGTTGCGCTACACCAGGCAGTCCAATCTCTACGGACTGGAGAATGTGACATGGCCATAGTTGCTGGGGTGAACTTGGTTTTCAGCCCCGAGTTGTTCAGTTTCTTATCCAGTGTAAGTTGCTCTCCCCTATAATGCAATATCGGCTTGAACTGATGTTACCAAAGCTCCGCATGCTTTCCCCGACTGGGAGATCCCGGATGTGGGATGCCAGTGCCGACGGTTACGCCCGGGGTGAAGGCTTCGCCGTTGTTGTTATTAAGACACTAAACAAAGCACTAGCAGATGGTGACAATATAGAAAGCGTAATTAGAAATACTGGTGTGAATCAAGATGGCTCCTCCGCAGGTCTTACGGTTCCAAGTGCAGTGGCACAGGCCAAGCTCATCAAGTCCACATATGCAAGATGTGGGCTAGACTGTCGAAAGGAAGAGGATCGCTGTCAATACTTTGAAGCCCATGGCACAGGTGAATTTTCACCCTTCTATCAAATTTTGGTAAGCTACCTCTAACTCAGCTCAGGTACACAGGCTGGAGACCCCAAAGAGGCAGAAAGCATCAGCACGACCTTCTTTCCTGATCCAGATCATGAACAGGGAGACGTCAACGGCCGAGTAGCAGAAAGGCGAAAAAACGAAAAGCTATACGTCGGTTCTATTAAAACAGTTATAGGACATTCAGAAGGTACAGCTGGACTCGCAAGTCTCCTGAAAGCCTCGCTGGCTGTGCAACATGGATTTATACCACCGAATCTACACTTCGATCGGCTGCATCCAGCCATAGAGCCATACTATAGTAACCTAGAAGTGCCAACACGACTAATACCATGGCCCCAAATACCAACGGGGGCACCAAGACGGGCTAGTGTAAACAGTTTCGGATTCGGAGGTAATATGGAGTGTTTACCTTATGACTTCAGAGCAAGAGCTGACCTGTGTTAGGTGCGAATGCCCATGCCATCATCGAGAGTTGGGATGCTTCCTCCATCAAGATAAAATCCGAAATTTCAGCACCATCTTGGGGCCCCATTCTCCTATCCGCCAACTCCGAGACGGCTCTCGAAGCTACAGTCTCCTCTCTTTCAGCAGCGCTCAAAAGCCAGGACAACATTGATCTTTACAGCCTAGCATGGACCTTGCAAGCGCGGCGGACACACCTCATGTATAGGGCTTCCTTTTCGGCAAGTAGCAAGCAAGAGCTTATAAAAAAGCTCGATTCCGCTATTAAAAATAAGGAGCAGCTTCCAGTAGCCACCAAAGCAACGAAGATCTCCAACCTCCGCATTTTAGGAGTATTCACAGGACAAGGAGCCCAATGGGCCTCTATGGGATCTGCTCTATACCAGCACTCATCGTTGTTTCGGCGCACTATCCAAGAGCTCGAGTCAGCACTTAAGGGTATCCCACACGAGCCAACTTGGTCCCTTGCAGAGGAATTGCTAAGACAAGATGACCCGATGCGGACTTCATCTGCCGAGATCTCGCAGCCTCTCTGCACGGCACTGCAAATAGCACTAGTCGATCTGCTCAAAGCCTGTGGTATCACGTTTAATGCTGTCGTTGGTCATTCATCGGGGGAGATCGCCGCTGCGTATGCTGCCGGAGTTCTCCAGGCTAAAGATGCCATGTTGATTGCATTCTACAGAGGCTACCACTCTGGTCAAGCACAGCGCATGAATAGGAATCCCGGCAAGATGATGGCTGTCAGCACGAGCCCAGTGGACGCGGAAGCTTTCTGTCGGCAGCCACACTTCTTGGGCAGAATTAATGTGGCCGCGAAGAACTCTCATTCCAGCGTCACCCTATCGGGGGATGCTAAGGCTATTGATGAGGCCAAATTGATACTAGATGAAAAGATGATCTTTGCTAGGACACTTAGAGTGGACAGCGCATACCATTCCCATCACATGGAGCCCGTTAGAGGACCGTATCTTGCCTCACTCGAAGAAACCAAGATCCAACCCCGGCGAAACTGCTTCGGAGGCGCTTGCAACTGGTACTCAAGTGTATATGGCCCTGATGACGGTGCAGATATGACTGCCCCTATTCCATTCGAACACACATACTGGGTTGAAAATATGTCAAATCCGGTCTTATTCTCCCAAGCCCTCACTTCCGCCCTACGAAAAGAGCAGTTTGATCTCGCTCTTGAAATCGGACCACACCCCGCCTTGCGCGGACCCGCCATCGAGTCCATCAAAGATGTCTTGAGCAGCGACCTTCCCTACCAAGGAGTGGTGGAGAGAAACGAAGACGCCCTGAACACATTTTCCAGTGCTCTCGGTTTTGTGTGGCGGAGCGTCGACTCGCCAACCCAGCCTATCGATTTTGCTGGTTTCCGAAAAGCCTGCGATGGACCAGGTTGGGCGATTCCGAGGGTCCAAAAAGACCTACCCCCTTATCCATGGGACCACGAAAGATCCTTGATTAAAGAATCCAGGAAGTCAAAGGCCTGGCGAACACGCAACACTCCTATCCATGAACTACTAGGCTCCCCAAGCTCGAGCGGAGGAACGCAGGAAGTCCGTTGGCGTAATATCCTCAGAGTTACCGACGTGGATTGGCTACAGGGCCATCGCTTCCAGAGTCAGGTTCTACTTCCCGCCGCTGGATATTTGACAATGGCTGTCGATGCTGTGCTGCATCTTGTTGGGCACGAACAGCCAGTTGAACTTGTCGAGTTGCAAGACGTCGTGATACATAACGGAATTACACTGGAGGACAGCTCCCCCGGAGTCGACATAAACTTTGCCATCAGATGGGTCGACGACAACCCTGGAAACAAGACGGCCGAGTTTTCCTGCAACTGCAGCAATGCTGATGCAGCGTCGCCTGAATTCGACAAGCAGGTTTTTACTGGTCGCGCTCTTGTGATCTTTGGTAGCCGTGTCGAAGACGTCTTGCCGAGAAGGGTCACGCCTAAGCTTCCCATGACAGATGTTGCCACCGATCGCTTTTACTCTTGGATGCAAAAGACGGGGCTTCAGTACTCGCAGCCTTTCACGCTGGAGTCCATCAAGAGGCGGTTGAACTATGCCACTGTCACCACAGCACGCACAGCAACCAATCGATACGTACTCCATCCGGGGACGCTGGATAGTCTCCTTCAAGGTCTGTATGCCGCGTTTTCGTATCCAGGGGATGGGCGAGTGTGGACAACGTACCTCCCAAGAAGCTTTCAACGGGTTCGTTTTAACATGCGCACATGCCGAGAAACTCATGGCTGTACGAATTCGCGATTGGTCGCCGACTGCTATCTGACAAAGGCATCCGCTCAGATGATGCGCGGCGATATCGAGGCATTCTGCGTCGATAACGGCCACGCCGAAATCCAGGCGCAGGGGGTTGTCTTTTCCGCGCTGGAAGTGCCTACGGCTTCCAACGACCGCAGCATGTTTTGGCAAACAATTTGGAAGCGAGATATGTTATCCGCCATTGAACCAGCCGATGAAGCTGGTTATCAGTCACCGTCTATACGTGATCCCACGCTGCACGAGATATGTGAGAGGACCGCGTACTTCTACCTCAGCCAGATATGGAGTGACTTCAAGCATCAGGATATGGTGTCAGCGGAATGGTATCTGCAATGCCTCAGGCGTTGGGCCCTTGACTACGTCCGCCCCATGGCCCAATCGGCTCAACACCCTCTCTGGAAGCCCTGCTGGGATACCGACACGCTTGAATCGATATTAGAGCTCAAAGATCAGAGATACGATGACCAGATTGATTTCAAGCTCATCCACCACGTAGGCTCCAGGCTTCCATCCATATTACGTGGTTCGGAGTCGGCATTGCAAGTGCTCAAGGAAGATGCGATGCTGGAAAGATTATACATAGAAGGCCTGGGTATTGCTGAGGCAAACGACCGTCTGGGAACGCTCGTAGACCACCTAGTACACCAATATCCCCGTATGCGAGTCCTTGAAGTTGGTGCTGGAACTGGAGGGTCCACGTCCGTGGCGCTGCGACACCTCGGATCCAAGCTCGAAGACTACACCTTTACAGACCTTTCGCACTCGTTCTTCCCGGCAGCTCAAGCTCGCTTCGCGGAATATGAGGGTCTCGTTAAATTCCAGGTTCTTAACATTGAGCGATCGCCTGTTGACCAAGGTTTCGAAGCACACTCATACGATCTCGTCATCGCCGCTCATGTGCTCCACGCCACTAGATCCATCTCGCAGACCGTACAGCACTGTCGGGAGCTACTGCGTCCCGGGGGCTTCTTGATCCTCCTCGAACTTACAAGTCTGACGACGCTCCGTATCCCATTCCTGTTCGCGGGTTTGCCGGGATGGTGGCTGGGCTGCGAAGATGGCCGAAGCCAAACCCCAACACTCACAGAGGCACAGTGGGACGTGGTTCTGAAGAGCAATCGCTTCTCGGGGGTAGATCGTACCCTCAGAGACTTAAAGAATGACTCCATGCACAGTTTCTCTGCCATGGTAAGCCAAGCAATAGATGATCGAGTCAGCATCTTGAGGGATCCCTTAAGCCTAGCCAGCGGCGCGGCGCACATTGATAAGTTGGTCATCGTTTCGGGGCATACTCTGACGGTATCGAAGATGGCATCGAGGGTAGAATCTCTTCTTACCCCATTTGCAGATCATATAATAGTCGTGAACGACCTAGAAGATGTGCTCAGCAGTGGTCTGACGTATGGCTGTGGAGTGATCTGTCTTTCTGGGATTGAGGAGGCAAACTTTGCGCGGATGGATCCTCAACGCGTATCCGCGATACAGTTACTGTTCCGCGAAGCCAAATACATACTTTGGGCCACCCGAGGCTGTCGTGCCGATGACCCCTACGCCAACATTATGGTTGGCATTGGCCGCTCGGTTTCGCGGGAAATGGGCCATCTGCGACTTAAATTCATCGACGTTGACACCATCCGTCCTCAAAAGCATCAGCCAGAGGCAACCTTGTTCTCTGAGAGTTTCCTTCAGATGATTTGCTTAGATTCGCCTGATTACGGCGATCTTCTTTGGGCTAATGAGACAGAGTTGGCTGTTGAGGATGGCACTGTTCTCATCCCCAGAGTTGTCCCAGACGATGACCTAAATAGCTCCTTCAACTCTATGAGACGACGAATCACTAGGAGAGTGTCAATTTCCTCGACCCCAGTCGAAATTTGCACTAGTGACGAGGGTATCACCGTTGAAGAAATGAAGCGCGACTCCAAAGAAGCGTCTCAAAATAGTTTAACTCCACTCCAGGTTCTCTCGTCCTCCATGTTTCGCTTTTCTTGCTCAGACGGTGACAGTCCGTTCTATTTATGTTTAGGTTATTATGCGGACACGAAACAAGTCGTTTTGGCCCTTTCCGAGACGAGTGGCTCAACCATCCTGGTAGCACCCAGCTCTACTTTCGCTTGCCATAGCGACGCGAACGCTGACGAGGTACTCTCAGTCCTCCTGACTGTTATTATGTGCGAAAATCTATTGTCCCACAGCACAGGAACAGTCTGGATCCATGATGCTGATGAACTTACGACGAATATTGTATGCGCAATAGCAGAGCATAAGAATATCCCCATTTTCCTAACTACAAGCAACGACGCATCTGTGTTGAGCTCTTCTGAGAGATTAACTTATATCCATCCGTGGACAGTGGAACGTGAGCTAAGGTCTCTGTTACCACGTAATGTCGAGCGATTCGTCAATATGGGTGATGATGCAGACGGGTTGACAGAATTTGCAGCGTCGCTTCCAGGGCGTAAAGTCAGCATTCAACGTGGTATCCATGTTAGTGTGAAGGAGACCATCTCTCTATCATGCAGTAGATTCAGCCTTGAGAGAATGATAGGGCACTATTCTTCTCAGACGGAATTTCTATATGAAATGGGACGTTCAGGACCACATGCTGTTGTCAAGGCCGATGTGGTGCACGAGCGATCAGAAATGGCAATCTCTACGAGCATCATATCTTGGACCGACATTCAATCTGTTCAGGTCCAAGTAACCCCGGCCACGAGCAACCGGCTTTTCGAAGATCAGAAAACATATTTTCTGGTTGGTCTTACAGGTGGTATTGGAATATCTCTCTGCGAGTGGATGGCGGACCATGGCGCCAAATATCTTGCCATCGCTAGCCGCAACCCAGCTGTCTCTCCAGAGGTGTTCGCAAGTCTCCAGAGCAAGGGAGTGACCATTCGCGTCTTTTCTCTCGATGTTACGGACATGGAAAGCCTTAAAAATGTCCACAAAGAGATAACCTCTTCCATGCCCCCTATCGCTGGAGTGGCCAATGCTGCCCTAGTAGTACGTGATCATCCATTTGACAGCATGTCTTTTGAAGACCTCGAGGCAGTCTTTAAACCCAAGATAATCGGAACTCAGAACCTCGATAAACTTTTCTTCTCGACCCCGTTGGATTTCTTTATCCTCTTCTCGTCGGTTGCCAGTATCGTCGGCAAACCCGCGCAATCCAGTTATAATGCCGCTAATTTGTTCATGTCAACTCTGGCTGCGCAAAGGCGTAAGAGAGGCCTGGCAGCATCGGCCATGCATTTCGGGATGCTGGTTGGACTAGGTTTCATACATGGACAAACCGATCCGACTGTCGAAGCGCGGTTTCGACAAGACGACATGCCTGCTCTCCCAGAGCCCGATTTCCACGCAATATTCGCTCAAGCCATCCTCTCTGGCCGCCCACAGTCTGGCTTGAATCCCGAACTGATTGCTGGGCTCGGCACCGAAATCGATACCCCCTGGCGTGCCATGCCCCGGTTCTCACATTGCCGCGTCAAGAGCGAGGAAAAACACACGGAAGGCCACCATCGCAACCAGGAGCACTCCAATCAAAGAATTCAAGACCATCTCAAAGAAGCAAATGACAGCACGCAAGCTTTGCATATTTTGAAACTGGCCATCGCTAGTAGATTAAGCCTGGCACTCGGTTCCCCTAGTGAAGATGTAGATGATCAGGCGGGACTAATAAGCATGGGCCTTGACTCTCTGGTTGCCGTCGAGATCCGGTCATGGCTCCTCAAGATACTAGAAGTTGACGTTCCGGTGTTAAAGTTCTTGAGCGGCTCATCCCTAAATGACATATGTCATGATGTGATGAGCAAACTGCCAAGCATACTGAGGCCATGGGATAAAAACAAAGACGAGGACACCGAGGACGCGGGACCGAATGGAGAAAGCAAAATCATCAGCCCTAGTATCTCTGACCAGGAGTTCCAAGTCGTACCGGCGCTCAATGGGATAGATAAGAGTCAAGAGCCGGATTCGAAGGGCCCAAATGGAAGACTCGCAGCCAAAGCCGGAGAAGGACTAAATATAACTGCACGCCCACCTACTCACAGCACCGTTGCTCTGAACAACGGGGAGAACATAGGCAGTCAGATTGAATATGAGAGGGTTGGCGATATGTCCTATGCTCAGGCACAATTGTACTTTCTCCACGAGTATCTCCAGAATAACGCATACAACGTTGCCTACTCTGGACGATTTCACGGCCGGCTCGATATCAAACGGCTACAGGAATCTCTCTGGGTCGTTGGAAAACGACATGAGGCTATGCGAAGTGCCTATTTGATGGATATCGCCACTGCTCGACCGGTACAGGCCGTACTTCATGAGCCTCGCATCATACTGGAACACAGAACAGTCCGGGATGAGAGCGAGGTGCAGAACCAAATCGACAGTGTTAAGGATTTTAGGTTCGAGATAGAGAAAGGCGTCGTCATGAAGGTAATGGTCATGTCACACTCGCCTTCTCTACACTCGATAATATTCAATTACCACCACATTGCGCTTGATGGGATCGCTTGGAGCGTGTTCATTGCCGACCTCGCCCAAGCATACTCAGGACACGCCAGTCGCATGCCAAGAGCTCTTGAAGTCCGACAGTCTATCGATATGGCCAGAAGGCAACTGAAAGCGTTCACGCCTGATAATCTCCATGCTGATCTTGCCTTCTGGAAGACGATATACAAAACCGTGCCCGAGCCGCTGCCCGTTTTCCCGTTTTCCAGGGTCAAGACTCGCCCGACTGTCACAGATTACAACATTAACACGTGCGATGTTAAGCTTCCTGTTGAGTTGACCAAACTCGTGGAGAAGGCAGCCTCTAGGATCGGCATCACCTCATTCCACTTCTATCTTGCGAGCTTGGCGACGTTTCTTGCGCGTTGCCTCGGTGTCGACGATGTCGCCATAGGAGTTGTAGACGCAAACAGGACAGAGGCAGAAGAAATGAGAACCACCGGGTACTTTCTTAACATACTGCCTGTACGGATCCGGCTTCACGAATCTGAGAAATTTGACGCGGTGGCGAGGAGGTCACGCGATGCGGCGTTGGCGGCCTTGTCCCACTCACAAGCCCCTTTTGACACCGTCCTCGACACCCTGGGAATTTCAAAATTGAGCGACCATCATCCTCTGTTCCAAGTGGCCATAAATTATCGCAAAGCGGCCCTGAATGAAACTAGTTTTGGGCCAGACGGGAAAATCCAATGGGATGGGGCTGTTCCGGGAGGACACCCTTACGATCTGCTCCTTAACGTTGCCGCGACACCGGACTGGACGTTTATCTCTTTCATTACACAGAGAAGTCTGTACGATTCCTCTGATGGTTTGCTCCTATTGAAGTGGTACACGCGCGCTCTAGAAGCCCTGGCTCGAGACCCCTGTTGTGAAGTAGATAGATGTCCCATCTCCAACGCGACCGACGTCATGGACGCCATAGAGCTCGGACGCGGGAGTGAAATGACAGTGTCATGGAACGGCACACTCACAGACCGTATCGATGAAGTATCGGCAGAGCTGCCGGAAAACGTCGCAATCAATGACGAACAGGGACAAACCCTCACATACGCACAGATGACAGCCAGGACGCTTCAAATCGCGCGCCATATACAGGCTTTTTCACCTCCACCTGCTCCCGGCTCGTACGTAGCCATGCTTTTCGATCCCGTCGCCGACGCTGTCTGCTGCATTCTTGCCATCCTGCGATTGGGCATGGTCTGGATCCCTCTGGACACGCGTAATCACCAGCAGCGACTTCGAGCAGTGGTCGAGGAAAGTCAGCCACGAATCCTAGTCTGCCATAACGGGACACAAGAACTAGCACGGAATATTTGCGCAGGCATGGGGTCCACATCAATATTGAACATCGATGATGCTGATATTGACGGGCGGCTCGGTCCAGATGAAGGCATGGACAATACTCTTACGCGGCAGTCCGTAATCAAAGCCAACAATGGAAGCAACAACAGCCATCCCGCCATGATCATATACACTAGCGGATCCACGGGTGTTCCGAAAGGTATTATGCTCACGCATGAGGGCCTGGTGAACCAAATCTACGGCACAACGGCTACACTCTGTCTCGGACACGAGATAACTCTGCAGCAGAGCCCCTTGGGGTTCGACCTGATGCTCGACCAGATATTCCTAGCGTTATGCAACGGAGGCACGGTCGTCATGGTGGGAAAATCGGGGCGAGGCGACCCCACGCACATGGCCGAATTGATAGTTAGACACGGAGTTACCCTAACGCATTTCGTGCCGTCTGAGTATTCCGCCCTGCTCAACTATGGCCACCATATTCTCACAAAAGCCCGCTCCTGGCGGTACGCCATGTCCGGAGGGGAGAAGCTGGGCCAAGAGCTGTGCAAAGCCTTCCGCAGGCTTGAGTGCGAGAATTTGAAACTTGTCAATGTGTATGGTCCAGCAGAGATCACGTTGGCTTGCGCCAGGGGCATTGTCCCGTATCGTGAGTTGGTTGATGGAAATGATAGGTGCACCGATCATCTCCGCCCGTCACCAAACTACGGTATTCAAATCACTGACGCTAATATGAACATTCTCCCTGTCGGGTTTCCTGGTGAGATCTGCATCTCGGGACGGGGTGTTGGGCTCGGGTATATTGAACGACCTGACGAGTCTGACTGCAAGTTTACCACGAGCAGGTCCGTTGGCTCAGCGTCAGAGATCAGAATCTACCGCTCAGGGGACAAGGGAAGGCTTCTACCGGATGGCACACTCGAGGTATTGGGGCGACTGGACGGAGATAGCCAGGTCAAGATCCACGGCTTCCGCGTCGAGCTTGACGAAATCGCCAATGCTATTGTGCATGTTTCCAACGGTACTATCGTGGGCGCTGCTGCTTCGTTGCGACCCGGTCACCCTGAGGATATCATTGTTGCTTTCGTCGTGTTTGACGTGACCTTTACCGGGAACAGGTCCCAATTTATAGAATGGCTCAAATCTAACATTCCCTTACCACTCGTCATGAAGCCGACGCACATAGTGCCAACAGACCGGATACCGGCTACTGCTAATGGAAAGATCGATAAAGGGGCGGTCGATAAATTACCTATCCCCGAGCCCATGTTTCCTAGCACCATGGATACTTCAACGCATAGCCTGACTCCCTGGGAACAATCGATGAAGGAAGTTTGGGAGGAGGTTCTGGCGACTCAAACTATTGGTAATTTGGGGCATCATCACAGAGAGGCAATTATCCTGCCTGACTCTGATTTCTTCGAAGTCGGAGGCAGTTCAATCCTGATGATCAAGCTCAAGTCGATCGTCACCGTTCAATTTAGCGTGAATGTTTCTATGCCTGAGCTCTTCACCTCCAGTACCTTGAGTAGCATGGCTCGTCTCGTTTCCGAGGCTATGGACAATACAGGATCAGCCGCTGTGACGTCGAATACGGCATCATTTTTAGGATCTAGAGGCATTCAGCAGACGATTGACTGGGACCTCGAGATTGCAAGCATGGCCGACGGACTGCCTCAACCCAACTCCATCCCTGTGCCATCTAGTCAAAAGCTCTTGAATGGAAATAAGGGCTTCATAGTCGTCTTAACGGGCGCCACAGGATTTATTGGACGGCACCTGCTCACGCAACTTATCCGAGACCCAAGAGTGGCACAAGTGCATTGCCTGGCAATAAGGGCTGATACATCCGGCAAAGCGCGCCATGTCTCAATACAAAGCGATAAGGTAGTCGAGTACGCCGGCGACCTCTCACTGCTCAGTTTCGGCCTCTCGGATTCGCAATTCGCATCTCTAGCCGAGCGCGCCCATGTCATCATCCACAACGGTGCCGACGTGTCCCTGCTGAAGACCTACCAGTCGCTGCGCCGAGCCAACGTCGTCTCGACGCGCACGCTCTGTCAGATGGCCATCCCGCGCCGCGTGCCTCTGCACTACGTATCGACCGCGTCCGTGGCCAAGGTCGTCAAGCACATCGACGAGAACGGCAAGGAGGCGCCACTACTCGAAGTCCCGGCCTCGCCCGCTGATTCCGACCTCCTCAACTCAGTCGACGGCTACGCGGCTTCCAAATGGGCCAGCGAGAGGCTCCTGGAACAAGCGGCGGTAGACAACGGCCTGCCCGTGTACATCCACCGGCTGGCTCACGTCGTGGGCGACGATGCCTCCGAACTAGACGCGATGGGCATGCTAACCAAGTACTCGCTGCTGCTAGGTGCGCTGCCGCGCATTGCGCGGGAAGAAGTCTCGGGCCAGTGGGACTTTGTCATGGCGCCGGATGTCGCGGAGGCTATGGTCGAGTCGGCCCTCGAGTCTGCCGCCGGCGGTGACATTTCACAGCCACAGCATCAAAAGCAGCAACGGGGACAGCAGAACCTGCATCCGCGTTTCGTGAACCACTGCAACGACGTGAAGGTCTCTCACGATGATCTTAGGGGATATCTGGAGGAGATGGCTGGAGGCCCCCTGGCGGAGATGGGGATGAGTGAATGGCTGCTGGCAGCGAGGGAAAGAGGGCTTCATCCGTTGGTACACGAGTTCTTTGCCGCGTTCAATGAGGGGCGAGGCACGATGGTGTTGCCTGTTATTGCGAAGGGTACTTAGACGATAGAATAAACTTGGATTCATTTCTTTATGATTCCGTTGGTTAGGGATTTAACCTATCACAGCCCACTCCCATCTGCCAGCATTGCTACCTGATATCAGCTGTATCAATGCTGGTGCCAGCTACTAAAACCAAAGCTGTGATGCTGACTAAGGATGGCTTGACAAAAGGAATAGGTATCGCCTTCAATTTTTTCGATACCTCTAATCCGGGCGCTGCGCTTGGATGCAAGGATGCAGGTCCACTACGGCGGCCCATAGCGAATACTGTTGCAAGCTCCAAAACCCACTACACACACCCGCCGCACACACTCTTTCTAGCACCTGCACCTACTCTCCAGACTTCAATACCTACCTACCTACTCTCTTTAATACCTAGGTACTCTTTTTAACACTTAAAGGTGGTTGCCGACCTGGCAACACACAACCTTTTCTTCGTAGTTATTATTTTAATAAAGTACATTCAATTGTATGGACACGGCCAGCCACGCGTAGGTACCGTGACAATAACGGACTTCCATCTAGGTATATGGCACCTCGTCGTATGCTCTCGAGGTCGGTAGTCTAGTTGGCGTCCTAATTTCGTATGTTGTGAGAGTATCGTGGCTCGGTTGTAATATACGGTTACGTCATGACCTTCGGTGCATTCTTCTAGTTGTATGCTTTTGCAATGACAGGGCAGTTCGTGGAAATCTCAGATCGACAGATTCGGTGTCAGTACACACCATTGGCTAACGGCGGTAGCGGGTATTGTCGTGCATAGGGGCATCCCGCTAAGCATGTTGTGCGAGTTGTCTAAGGTTAGATACAAACCTAAAGTTGCTCAAGATTTCATTGGATATCAAAGTCTCGTTCCAAGATACATTTGATACTACTAAGTACCTACTCTGATTTTATTATGTGACCTCAGGTCAATATGATAAACAGGGTTAACACTACTGTCTGGTACATGGCTGCGCTACATTCTGAGCTATCAGGCGGGTAGCTTTGCAT
Organism: Biscogniauxia sp. FL1348; assembly: GCA_022544895.1. Classification (NCBI taxonomy): domain Eukaryota; kingdom Fungi; phylum Ascomycota; class Sordariomycetes; order Xylariales; family Xylariaceae; genus Biscogniauxia; species Biscogniauxia sp. FL1348. The sequence goes on along the minus strand of JAJNNV010000054.1, from coordinate 11,349 downwards.
TGATCATTCTTACAATCTCCAAAATATGCCCTATCCAAGTTTCTCCTTAATCAATGCCTAGTCTAAATTGTGTGTATATAGGTAGATGTTGCGTGGGGGGTGCCCTGGATGGGGGGTGCCCAACTGACTAAGCTGGAAAGGAGGGTTAGGAAATGGACCAGAGGGATTATCATTCGGCCGGCCAAAGCACTGTATTTAGCTGGCCCTAGCGGCCCACGCACAATTCTCCCAGTTAGAAATTCAAGCCATTTTTCCTCCGCGATAGTAGAAGAATAAATTTTTATCATTAACCGATGAAAGGAAACACCCAAAACACCCCAGAGCGCCTGACCCGCTTCCGACTACGATGAGTTTGGGAGGTACTAGTGGACGCCATGGGGCAAGTGATATACAATGTGAGGAGGGGCGTTCAAAAGGCACAAATTGAGATTCCAGTTCTGTATCCTATGTAGTCCCCCTAGGTCCAAGATTTTATTAACTCGATTATCTCTAGCCTCCGAGGAATATGTCAGAAAGCCGATATCATAAATTCACTTCAGACTTGCTAATATATACAACTTCGAGGCTAAGTAGCTATAAAGTATAACATGTTATTTTTCTGAATCGAGAGACTTTATGGAGAAGTGATCTATCAACCTTACCTATTTCCTCAAGTCGTAGCGAATTAATGACGGTAAAAATGCCCGAATCCCCTTGTAAACTTGCATTGCCACAGATAGCTTGCATCTTATCCGTGTATGTATGTTAGTCTCTCGGTAGGTATAGTATGCTGCCTTCGCAAGGCAGGCTGTGGCTATGGTTTGTAGTATTATCAACTAAGAAAACACTGCCTGCTTGCCTGTTCGCATATCTGCATGTCTGCCTTATACCATCACATAGGCAGAATTGGGGTTGGGCATCATTCTTTCAAAGTACGTACCTATCAGCCCATGGGCGGTAATTTCGCTGGTTGCCTTGCGCTTTCTACCTTTCGTTCCCTGGATCAGTGAGAACTTAGAACAAATAGATTTTTATATCAATCAGTGTATACTTGTGACTACCTAAGTAGTATCTAATGTAACACTGGAGTATTACTGGTAGTTTTAGAGTTCCAGTTCTTCTCCTTGCATTAACTGTTGAGTACTTCTTATAAGTGGTGATTTCGTCAAAACTGCCTTTGTGTGGATACAAGTGGACATGCATGACCTTGCCGTGTAACAGCCATAAGCTATAATAATACATGATACATCATCTCTTTTTATGTTACACCTAGACACGCACTAAGGAACGCCTCCTCTGCGATCCATACAGTTTGTATTACATCAGCGTTACACACCACTGTCTGTGGTCCGTGCACACTGACGGTAGATTAGCGGGTACTAAGGTAGTTTCCTCTTCTCCACATCCAGTAGTTACTTATTATATGTAGATCCCTTAGATTTATACAACACACGACTACCTAGCTAGATTTTCACTCCTGAGAATAGATTCCTTTCCATCTGTTTAATTGCGCTATATATCCTCCTACAATTCGATCCTCGATATAGAATGTCCGGGAATAACACCACCAATATCGACCCTAACTCGGGAGAAGAGGAGTTCAAGACCTTTTTGAGAGAATTCAAAGCCATAAGCTTGACTAGGCAGCAAATTCAGAATTTCGAAAACACTACTGTCGAGGACGTAAAGATTACAATTGCTGCAATTCAGCAGAAGCAAGTATCTGGTAAAAAACAACGGTATTTGAAGAGACTCGAGATTTTCCTCGTGAACATGGAGAATTATGGAAAAGTGATCGAAGTGTTCCTAAATGCCAGTATTTATCTAGCTTTCGTCTGGGTCAGTTGAATATTCCCTTAGTCAGTCATGTGCCTTACATATGCACAGTTCCCTTCCCTTTTCAGCGCCCGAACCATGCTTGATTCTTGGAAAGCATTAATCTTCCGTAAACGAACATTCACAAACCACCAAACCACTCCACAACCCCGAGCACAGCTGATCTTTGAAGATATAGGGGCCCATGAAATTTATGTTATTGGTAAAGAGTTATACCCACCTAAGATAATTGCAATATCAATTATTTCAAGTGTTGACTAATACCTTGATCAGACAGCGTGCAATTTCTCTGAAGCCTTCAACTCGTTGCTTGATGCCTACCAACAAATTGGGGAGTTTATACCCCAACTACAATCATATCAAGAACTTCAACATTGCTTGTCTAATAGTTATATGCGAACCGTCTTAGCTCTGATATACAAAGACATCCTTGAATTCCATGGCGTCGCCCTGAAATATTTTAGCAAGTCAAGTGAAATACTACCTAGCCTTCAATACTCCTATCAATGTTCTTACTAACTGCACGACTAGTTTGGGAAAAGGTCTTCCAGGCTGTGTGGAGTGGGTTCCTTGTCAAGTTGGGAGAGCTAAAAGGGAAAATGGACCGCCATAAGCAACTGATAGAATCACAAGCTTCAATAGCTCAGTTCCATGAAGCAAATAGATTCCGAGATGATATCCGTACAAAGTTTCAAGAGCTTCAGGAAGATTTTACACGCCGTCGCTGGCCCGAGGTGCACCGATGGTTAGCAGCATATAACTCTAAGCTCGAGCAAAGGAACTGCAACAAAGCAAAGGAAGATTGCCCAGGCACTGGACAGTGGCTGCTTGATGATCATCGCTTCAAAGATTGGTATGATCCTATATACTGCAGCACACCACTCCTTTGGTTAAACGGCATTCCAGGTGCTGGTATTAAAACACTCCCAGTAAACCTCAGAACACTCTTATTGATTGATTCCTAGGCAAAACGATACTCGCTTCCACTATCATTGACGCTCTTCCGGGCCTTTGCAGCCCGTCTTCTATGAGATGTGCTTATTTTTATTGCAAGGGGGATGACAAAAACCGCAATACCTTTGTAGCTGTTGCTCGAGGCCTCCTCAACCAACTTGCGACTCAAGATACCGATTTACTTTTACAACTCTACGACAAGGGCAATCTCCAAAGCGGTGAGGCGATTTTATCTGATCCTCAAATGTCCAAAGACCTCCTTGAAGTTGCGTTGGACTCAAGTCAAATCACGTATCTTATTATCGATGGGATTGATGAATGCGAGAGGGCGGAAAGGAAAGAGATTTGTTCCTGGTTCTCCAAGCATGTCAATCTTCTCCCCAGAGAAAAGTTTGGTAACTTGAGGTGCCTGTTTGTAAGTCGAGACGATGGGCCAGCTAGGAAAGACCTCGGGGCCGTTCCTTTTATCAAGTTGCAGCCAGTCAACACTTCCAACGATATCAAGCGATATATCATGTCCTGGCAGAAACGTATAGAAGAAAAGCATGGAGAGTTAGATGCTGAAAAATATCCCATGAGTAACATCATATTAGCGTCTACACAAGGTAGTACCCATAACTCAGTATGTATCTCGTATAGTTTACCTGACCATGAGCTCCTACAGGGATGTTTCTTTTTGCGAAGCTCGCCGTCCGATACCTATATGAGCTACCCACACGACAGAGTCTGCTTGATAGTATCCGACCAGGTTTGTTTCCAGAGGATATGGGAGCTTTGTGAGTAGGATCAGCCTAAAGGGCTCACGCAATGTGTGATGGTTATCAATTGCTGATAATTTTGGTAGATATGACAGAATTCTACATCAAATCATGGCGCCACGACAGGGACAGACCGCAAAACATAGGGCAATCTATCGCCTATTGAGTCTCCTTGTGTGTGCGAAGAGGCCCCTTAAGTGGTATGAAATCCAGGGATTCTTTGCTTTCGACCAGGAAGATGAAGCAGCACCGGTGGACCACAATGCTCGAAGACTTCGAGACGATCCAATGGACTTATGCCTTTCACTCATTGAGCGCCATGTAGATGATTCCATTCAGCTCATACACCCAACAGCAAAAGAGTGAGATCTCATCCTCAAGCTCTCACGTATTGATACTAATCTCATTGGAAGTCATCTCATCAAAAGCAAGTACATACAAGTTGACCGTGCAGATTGCGAGATAACGCAACAGATATTGGCTTACTTAAGTATTCCTGCGTGTACAATACAGTCGACGAACTCGGATATACAAGAATGGGCTTCAAAAGGGTATTACTCGTTTTTTGACTATGCTGTAGCATGCTGGGCACTCCATATCCAGGCAATAACGACAAACATGCAATCCAACGAGACGGGATGGCTACTAGAGGAAGATATGGACTGTTTTCTATGCTCTCACTGGTCTAACAATCTCACCGATGCCATGGTATCACCAGCCATGCATGAGAAGCTCAAACCTTTCTGCGAATTCGAATGTTACCCAAAGCTAGCCCAGGCAATGGTTTCGGCTCGGAAACAACTCAGCATGTATGGAAAAGGACCGACAGCGGATGATCCTCTAGATCTTTCTTTTGTTACAAGCCGGATTCGCAAAGTACTGGAGAACCAGCCATCGGAAACTGGCAATCCCCAGGCGACAACACAATTGCAAGAATTCTACGGCCAAAGTTACTTTAAGTGTCCAAGAATCAATTGTATTAGATTTTACGATGGATTCAACAGTGGCGACGAACGCGACAGACATATTGATCGGCATGAACGACCTTTTAATTGCGGGATTCCTACTTGCCCAATGGTTATAGTTGGGTATAGTACAGAAAAGACACTACGGAAGCATTTATTTGAATTTCATGGCCTGGATCCAGGGACAAATGTTGACTTCCCTGTGCCACCAAAAGAACCCAAAAGGGAGGCTGGAGAAGGAAAATATTGTTGCCCGCAATGCCCAAAGACGTTTACTAGAGCCTTCACACTGAGGGTTCATTTGAATACGCACAACAACTCAAGGCCGCATGCTTGTTCTACATGCAGTAGAGAGTTCAAGAGACAAACAGACCTCAAAAGACACATGATCATTCATTCGACTACCCGGCAGTTCGTTTGCACAGGTACACTCAAGTCTGGGGCTTCCTGGGGCTGTAAAAAGGCCTTCCGTCGTGCTGATAAGCTCCGAGAGCATTTTCAGAGCCTCAATGGACGACGTTGCATTAGTCTGTTTCGAGCTGAGCAGCAAGCACTCCACGAGCAAGAGAGCTCCCAGTATCCATCAAGGGCAGATACCCAGGCGCAAAGTGCTATCCACAAGATGCCGACAGTAGACGCACCGGTAGAAGGATCATCTTCTCAAGATGATATAGAAATGGGCGATGAAGAATGGGAGGAGATCTTCAATGCATACATACATGAAGATTAATCATGATAGAAACAACATTAAGGCGCAACCTTAGGGGTATTCCTGATAGTTATAAGGAGGCCAGCTTAGTGAAGGGCATCAGAACATCATTAGAGGAGTTTTGGTAATGTGAAAAATGGGATATCCCGAGTAAAAAAAAGGGAACCTTGCTTAATGCAAAGCAGCTGTTTGCGCAAGCATCTTGAGTTTGCATGCTATAGTATAAGACATTCACTGCAACCGTATTGCCATACCACTACCTACTCAATTTTCTAGAAACTACCTACCTATACTTAAAGTAATAAGTTCATAGTCCCAACATGTAAGGAAAGATCAGTTCAATTATAGGTCATTGATATATATATATATTCTTCCACAATCCAATCTCGAGTTAAGTATTGAATTTCTATCAATCTACAAGCTGTATATTTAGACTCGAACACACCTAACAAAGAAATAGTAGAATCTGATTTGGTAGGAATTGAAGGGGTATATTTGGAGGTACCTTACAGGAAGCACTCGCTAGCTAATTTATAGTAGATTACACCATACCAGACTAAATCCCGTAATACCAGATATGAGCACTTAGGTAGAATAACTTGAACAAAATATAAGGCTCTTGCCTAGGTTAGGGACATCCGGACTCAGCCGCACATTTCGAAGCGATGAGTGGTGCAAGGCACCTCAGCTGGTCACGCGCTGATCACTACATACATGTTTTAACCGAAGTACATTAGGTGTGCAGTAAATGGTATCTTACATGCAGGCTTCGGACTTCCAAGCCACTCCCAAAACATTTAGGTAAAATATGTAAAATCTGCCTTACCGACGCCCTGTGTAGCTCATTTGCCTTCAAATTTCTCATAAATTCCTTCAGAGCATCCGTCCGCTTTGATGCTCTCAGCTGAATAGAAGTTCTGATGATTTATTCTAGAACATCTAGCAGTTGGCCTTAAAAACACAGCTTCCATGGACGAAAGAAAACGGTCTCGTAGCTTTTCTTATGACAGTCTCGTCAGTCTTGACTCGCATGCGTCACTGTCGAAACGACAGAAACCCACACGATTATCCTCTTTCTCACCATCTGGCAGCTTAATAATCTCCACAATAAGCGCTGCTACGACTCCACCATCAGAATTGGTTGACATATCAGACAAGAGGGATATCAATCTTGATGTTACAGAAATATGCTTTGGAACGGTAAATAAAAAAGAACCCGCAAATGCTAGATTTGCATCATACTTACGCGTTTTTTTTCTTCAGATCCAGGATGTTCAGATACAGCTGAAGTGGGCTCCAACCTGCGACGAAGCTCATGCAGACCCTGAGACGCTACCGTGCCGTTATGATGGGAAGTCTCTACGAATCCTGAGTCTAAGATTTCACGAGGAATATTGTACGGTGCATACACAACGAGGGGATAGGGTCGGTGTACTAGAGAATAGAGCCCTGAAGTATCTCGAGCCTCTGACACTTGAGCCTTATCCAGTAAAATTCGAGGGCGTGCTTCTTGAGTCCACCTGGCAAGAAAGCCTCGCCCGAGTAAGCACAAGCAGTCGGTCAGGACAACTTTTGGCGGTCGAGATAGATGCCTTTGGCCCCAGACACTTATCGAATCGAGTTGGAAGCATACTTGGAAGCGCAAACCTTTTTTTACAAAGACCAAGCCGCCATATATTACCTCCTTTTGAGAACCCACAATGTTTGGAACTAAACTACGATATGGATCAAGAGGCCATAGACCAAGTAATGAGCTGCATCGGGGGCATTGGCCATAACTCAAATGATGCTAAGAGACGATCTGGTTCTAAGCAAGATGAAATTTCTATTGACATCGACCAAATCTTTGATTCGTCTCGTTGTGGCGAATATTCAAATGATGTCCAAGTGGACGTCCGGATCAAAACATCTCTCTACCCGTAAGTTGTGTTCCTCAAATAGCGAAAGGAGTCATCAGGTACATTCTATCTTGTATTTTACATACTAATAACTCGCTTCTAGATATCAAAAGCAGGGACTCGATTTCGTAATGCGAAGGGAAACACTCGGTATTAGTGAAAGCAGACAGCTCTGGGAGCCTCTTGAATCTGAATACCATACAGCAGGGTAAGCTTGGTTCTGATAGTACCTACTTCTTCCCATGGCCTACATACTAAATAGTTAATTAAGGTACCGACATGTCATCACAGGTGCCAAGAGCCGGTCAGCGGATGATACCCCTGGTGGCATCTTAGCCGACGATATGGGACTCGGAAAGACATTGACAATGATCGCCGCGATCTTAGGAACACAAAAACAGGCATCAAGATACGCACTGCAATGTCCATCAGACAACGCGGTACTCAATGGCAAAAAGCCTCGAGTGTTTCTTAAAGCGACTTTGATCGTGGTACCGTCAGAACGTATGTGCATTCTATAGCCCTTAACTCGCAGGAATACACGATCTGCATATACTTATAGTACACGGTAGTGCTACTTTCCAACTGGATTGAAGAGATCGAAAGGTCAGTCAGTGATTGTTCCTTCATGTTGTAATACATGTTATGAGATACTCACCTGTCCCAGACATACACCGGAAGGCGCTGTAAAGTGCTATAAATACCATGGCAAGAATAGATGTGCCGGTTTAACCCAGCTTACAGAGTATGATATCGTGCTTACCACATATGGAACTATCGCTGCAGACTCCGGCAAGAGGGAAGAAATGTTAGACAGCTCTTGTTGGTACCGTATCATATTAGATGAAGGTAAGGTCATAGGGAGACCGCGATCTCAAGACCATATGCTAATCACTTGTAGCACATATTATCCGCAACTGGACCACGAGACAGTTCAAGGCCGTGTTCGCCATACCTTCGCACATCAGGTGGTGCATAACCGGAACTCCAATACAAAATAAACTCGAAGATCTTGGTGCTCTTGTAAAGTTCCTGAGATTGCCAGTACTACAAGAACCTACCACATTCCGGCAGTATATCGCTTCTGAGGCCCAGGCTAAACAGGGGAACTCAAATGGGTTTCCAAATCTTCGTTTACTGCTTGATTGTATTTGTCTACGACGAGCTCAGGCCATCTTGAACGTCAAGTCGACCACACATGTCGCTCAGCCTAAGTTTGATGAGAACGAGGAAAAAGACTACCGTAGCCTCGAGATGCGATGTCGTGAAGCTCTAACGCAGGCTGTAAGCAAGAAAAGCTCCACAGCTGCACATAAAAATGTTCTGGAGCAACTTCTACGACTAAGAGAATTCTGCAATGGAATTTCATCAAGCTCAAGCTCCGACCCAGAGTCACGTTTCAGTCTATTGCAACAAAGCGGCGAAGTCAGCTGCGAGTACTGTTCGATACCCATCATCAACTTAGATGCCAACGATAATGGAATCCGACCTATACTCACGGAGTGTGATAGGATCGTTTGCAACGAATCCTGCTGCGTAGAGAAATACTGGAATGAGATAGGCGGGACTAAAAAGTGCCCGTTCTGTCGCATGCAACATAGATCTTATAGCCTCTCCGATGTGGATAATCTACCACGAGCCCAACCCCCTAAGCAGTATCCCACCAAGTTATTGAGACTCTTGGAAGACATCAAGACCAATACCCAAGGGGAAAAGTGGTAGGTGATTTAGGAGGCTGGTTCCCATCTTCCTTAAGAGAAATAGCTAACACATAACCCCACTAAACAGCATTGTATTCTCCGTCTGGAAAAGAACCCTCGATATCGTGGAGTCTCTCTTCAAAGCGAAGGAGGTCAAGTACTGTCGCGTTGATGGCTCGGTATCTACGGCGAAGAAACGAACCGATATTCTCAAGAGTTTCCAAGAACAGCAGGACATTCGAGTCCTGCTGATGACTCTTGGCACCGGAGCCGTCGGGTCAGTCTGCCCCTCATTATATTCCTCATTCTGACCAGCAGATCTAACTGGGGAGGGGCCCTCAGACTCAACAATCTTTCCGTCGCTAGCAGGATCTATCTTCTCGAGCCGCAATGGAACCCCTCGGTCGAGCGCCAAGCGATCGGACGTGTCATGCGACTCGGGCAGACCAAGGAGGTCAGGATCGTCCGCTTCATCATGAAGAACACAATCGAGGAGGTGAGAAAGAACTCAAACGTCCGGATCGAGTCCATCCCCGCTGACTTAACGCGCGCCTAGGTTGTCGAGGCATGCCAGAAACAGAAGCTCTACATGGCGTCCGGAGGCTTCAATATCACGCAAGTGGTCAAGAGCAAATGGATGGGATGAGGCTCACGTGCGTGGGCTGACAACGAACTGGGATGTTCGAGCAAGGAAGTAAATCAGAAAATTCAGAGATGAGGAGAGCAGCAGCATGCAACCTTATTGAATCCCTAGGTAAGTACTTACACACCTCAACAATCCGAAGCTTCAATCCCAGCTAACGCAGGTAAGCCCATTCGCGGCAGACTCCTTGAGGATACGGAAATTACACTCCCTTCGCTCTTGGGCTCATAAGGATCGATATGGGAAATACCAGTCTGTAGAAACTTGGTTAGGTAGAGTTTCAAAGTATGGCGTTGCCGTCAAGTCTAGTATCAACGTCCGGAAGGAGTCAACATACCTACTCCCACGGGCTGGCTGGTATGTATGTTATGCATGTCATGCATACTGAAAACCTGGACAGTTAAGTACATACCTATGTCAGCCAAGAAAACAAGGTAGGGGGGGGATTCTGCTTTGAGAAAAGTTCGCACTAGCTAGTATGTTTACGGTGTAGGGCTGAGCTGGACATGAATGGATTTCACCGCCAAGTTTAATCGCTCTCGTGGCTCAGTGCAACAACAGCTTGTGAAGGATCACTACCTAGTCTCTCCCCATCCCCCCTCAAAAATGATGTAACCTCCTAGGACATTTCCGCCAAAGCTGAAGCGGAGAGAGGGGGGCTTTTGAAAATATGATGTACCTATGTGCCCGGTCTTCTGCTATCTAGATCGTAGAATAACTCTTCTCCACAGACGTAGGTAGTAGGTATTCAAAGATTGGTGGTGATTCTGATACCCTATGTACCTACTTCCCTGTAAACATATCATGTATATATAAGCTCCCGATTTACCTAAGTAGGCTCCATGAGTATGACACTATATAGTGGGTTTGGGTGGGCATAAGGCTATAGCTAGGTAAATTATTGTTTTCTCACCTTCTATTAAGGTTGTTTTTATAATAACTCCTTACATAATGCATATTACCTACTAGTTATTATTAATTAAGCGCAAGTGCTTAATAAACTTTAATTAAAAATAATAATATAAATATGTATAAAAGTATTACGTGATTAAATATATATAAATTATTTAAAGCTTATATACGAAAGTATTACGTAGTTAAATACGTACTTAAAGCTTAAACTTTTAAGTTAAATAAAGTAATTTGTACGCGTTGTAAAAAAAGTTATATTTTATTTTTATAGTTATTTAATTTTAAAATTTTTTTTTTTTTTTTTACTTACATTTTTATAAATAAACTTTTTTTACTTTTATATACTTGCGCGCACGTTTTTTTATATTAAATAAAGCTGTTATTTATATTTTTTACGTAATTTTATATCGTTTAATATTTTTTTTATTTTGTTTAAAATTGTTTATATGTTTTTAATATTACGCGGTTATATAGTACTATATAGTGCATATATTAAAAACTTAATTTTTATTTAATTATTTAACTTTATTTAATTTTATTACTTTATTTAACTTTATTGCTTTATTTAATTTTATTATTTTATTTAATTTTATTGCTTTATTTAATTTTATTATTTAATTTTTTGTTTTTTTTACTTTTATTTTTATATTAAAAAAAAATATTTATTATTTTAAACTTATTTATATTAATTTATATAAATAAAATGCTAATAAATTTATATAGCAGTTTACGCTTTTTTTATTTTTTTTATTATTTAATAATTTTATATAAACTTATATAAACATATTTACTTTTAATTAAAATTAAATTAATTTATATAAACTTAAATAAAACCTTATTAATTAATATAAACTTAAATAAAACTTTATAAATTTAATTATAATGCTATTTAAAAAAGTTAACTGTAAAAAAACCGTATTTAAAAAAAAATAAAAATAACTTAATTAAATTTAATATTAAATTTAATTAAACTTTTATAAATTAAGTTAAGTTTT